>JAOVVB010000030.1:8335847-8347622 GCA_028570985.1 Heterobranchus longifilis
GTGTGAGTGTGTGTGTGTGTGTGTGTGTGTGTGTGTGTGTGTGTGTGTGTGTGTGTGTGTGTGTGTGTGTGTGTGTGCCATGCAATAGATTGGCACCCTGTCCAGTTCGTTTTGCGGTGAGCCATTTTGCTTAAGCACCACTTCATTAAGTATTTCTTTAAAGACTTAGCCCACGTCTCATAAAAGTATGAGAAGAGCTGGAGAGTCAGCACCATGTTTTCCATCATGGGAGTCTTTTAGGACACAAAGGAGTTTATGCTTTTCTGGTTTCCTCAGTCACATAAGGAGGCGAGGGAACAACTGTTTACAGTAAGCGATAACAGGAGCTAACCTGTCTTGCAGACTGTTCCATGACATTTACGGTAAATGTAAAGAGTATAAAAGCATTGTGATGTCCATTATATCATATCACTTTAAAATCCATGCGGTATAAGTGGAGGAACGCACTTCAGACTCATGGACGCCCTGTTATTAAAAAAATGTGAGTGTATTATTTTTGTCTGTTGTGCGATAGTCCTCAAAATTAAAGCCCTTGTGTAGTGTTTGTTTCTTCAAAACCAAGGAAATTGCCTCCGAGTGGCGCAGTGGTAAAGTGCTCGCCCTATCATCTGGAGATTGCTAGTTCGATTCCCGGGTGATGCTGTAACCTCTCGCAGCCGGAGGGCTAGAGAGAGCTGATTGGCCGAGCGTCTGTGAGCTCGCTCAAGTGGAAGGAGCGGATAGCGCTGTCCTCCGAGTCCTAACCTTACTGTGGCTGCTTTAAAGGATCAGGGTCATCACAAATCATTTTAAATTCCAATTAGGTAATAATCAAACTGCGTAATAAAAAAGTAATAAAAACCATGCATAGACTGGAGTTGTAAATCTACCGTCAAACATTACACATTAACAACCATTCAATATAATAATAATACTACTACTAATAATAATGATAATAAAGCTATTAATATAATTATAATGATTATAATAAATATACTCAAACAATTATTATAATTAATGAATATAATAATTAGTAATTAATTATTTCCCACTCAGTTAAGGTTTAAACAGTTCTAGCGGCGGATCACAGCATCAACGCTGACCTCCACATATTAACGTTCTTTTTTTATTAGTTAAAATAAATATGGACTGATAAATTTAATGGCCTTTAAGGCTGTGACTTGCCACATCCCTCTGTACACACACATCTGCACATGACGTGCTGGTGAAACTCTCGCGAACATGCTCTTAAACGTTCGGTTTATTGAAAGTGTTTTAGATGAACAGTGATCAGTTTTGAGGTTGAACGAAAAATGAAAAATAAAGACCGGTTTCACAAAAGGAATCACAGAAACCCAAGCATGTATGGAGCCTGGCTAGTAATATAGTAAAGATAGTCTTCAGCCCTCGCGACTGAGTGGTAGTAGTAGCCTTAATGTGGGAGCCCCCTAGTGACGGGGAGGAATTGGACACGACTACATTAGGGAGAAAATCGGAAAAAAAAGTAAAAAAAAAAAAAGATTACAGCTGCGTTGTCCAGGTTAGCATTGTGCTCACCCTGCTGCTGCTTGTGCAAGGTTAATGTTAATTCTTTGCCTCAGACGACCCCTCAGCCTCAAAGGCATTTCCTCATAGATGAATAGCATTTAAAATCAGTTAAATTCTTTACAGCAATTAATCAATTCATGATTAAACATTCAAACCTTTAATACAGTCATGGTAGACATAAACAGACACCCATAGTTTTATGATGATAGGCACCAAAATATGTCAAAATCTTAAACTATAAATACATTATTAACTTCGTTATAATGGATTTAAGAGCAACAATTCGCCAATTAAGCATAAAATGACGAGATTGTTCTCAACAGATCCTCAGACTGCCTGCCCAGATTTGTTTTTTGTTTTTTCATAACCAGATTAGATAAATCTGGATATTTTCTGATCTTCAATATCTGATATCTGCTTAAATCAGATTGATTTCATGTAGGGTGCAAAAAAAAAAAAAGCCCACATTAAATCTAATTATTGCAAATCCAATTTGAACCACATCCAGAAGTGATTTGAAATTAGATTAAGATTCCGATTTCTAAAGACATGTCTCAATCTGGATGTTCTACACACTCGAATCGGATTTCCAACTGTATTACGTCACTTCAAGTCCACACGATAATGTGGTATGAACATGGGGTCCATGATTGGAAAAATGAGCGACTAGACAGCGGGATGACCAGCGATATTAACCATCTTCCTGTTATAAGTCGGCAACTTTTGACATGACACAAGACACATCCTACACTGTAACCACGCCTTTGTCGTCATCACCATGCAGATAGGTACTGTAGATAGACAGTGTGTGTTGGATCTGGTCTAAACAGAGCCAAATCCAATCTGATCGCTTTCAACTAACAGTGTGAAAAAGTCAGTCCTAAAGAACAGATTTTTGAAAAATGGCCTTGGTCAACAACATTCTAATGTTCTGTAATCTGTAAATGTAGAAAGGGGCATTTTAAGAGCTTTTGTCTCTGAGACGGTCCACGCTTAGGCTGACCTTTAATCTGGCCTCTTGTAAAATCAGAAATTTTGTTCCAGGCTTGTTTAATGATTTAAAAAAAAAAAAACACAATGACTTTTGCTGACAATGTTTTTGGTGCATACACTTTCACCTCTGTGCAGTTCCTACCAGTAGTTCCGTTACATGATAGGAACAGTCTTTGATTTAGTTGGACAACATTGTTGCATCACACGTTGCCACATGTTGGCAGCAGGTCCCTCAGAGGCCACTGAGCAAAGCGCTTATCTGTTTCTACGTACTTCTGTAGTAACCCTGCTCGTGAGCGTCTCACTGCTTCATATGACTCTAAACATGGCATTAAACTCTAATGATGCATCCAAAACCCTACCTTTAACAAACATTCCTACCAGGCATTACAGTATTAACAGCTGGATCGCTGAGATTCTAGTTGTTATTATTATTAAAACAGAATAATACGGCAGAAAATTGTATCATCTAACATCAAACCAGTTTATTAATCTATTATTATAAACAAAAACAAACACTCATCGCTTTTCTTTCCTGAATGGTGACTTTGTCGTCATTCGTTACAGCCAGACAGAAGGTCACACACCTCCTCAGTAAATATAACTCACGATGTCATCATGCCAACGTGGAACAAGATCGTTGTCTAGCATTTGTGTAACGTTACAGCAGCACTGTGCCGAGCGTTGTGCTCGCCGCATGAAGTCTAACCCACATTACAGCAACGCGGCTTAAGTTCTGAGGTCACCAGCTCCGTGACACTGCGTCCTGATTGGTCTCTGACCCTGCACTTAGAATACCCAGCATTCCTCATGTCCATGCCTCGGTGTGATCAGTGAGGCTGGCCAGACAAATGTCCACTTATAACCACTGTACAGATGGTGCTTCTGCCTCTAAAAACTTTTAGTAAATAATCAGTAGAAGATCAGAAAGCTTTTAAATCATACTAACAGAAAACCTTACATCATTTAAAAATTCAGCATTATTAACTCTAAAGGACTAATTCAAGTGAGGTCCATCAGATTGATGAAATAAATCTTGCGTTTTGCTGATAATGAGTGCCATGTGTCTGTATTATGTAATTTATTATATTAGGAGGATGGTCTTTTATCCATCACTCACTGAGTGTGTAGAGCTGTGACTGCACACATACACTGCCTGCTTCAGTGACATGGTCATAAATAAGTATGTCATGGGAAACTGTGTTCTTGCATTTGATGGATTATCCAGAACATTTTAATCTTTTCTAAACTCAATAATTCACTGATGATCTGCTGCACAATGCCAGTGCTGTGTCTGACGGTGTGTTACACGGCTGAATGATGCGAGGTTACAGAGTTTTAACAGCAGCTTTACACTGCCTACACACTGCAGTAACTGGGTTGAAATATCTTTTATCGTTGACTGACTTCAATCTCATTGGCTACCAAATCTAACCGCCGCTTCTCTGTCTGAACATCAGATGTACTCGTTCAGCTTCAAATTACTGAACTCTTCTGCCACCTCCACCAGTCACATGTTCCATTATTCCTAATTTCCACCATTTCTGTCATTCTCTCCATCAATCATTCCTTTCTTCCCTCCATCCATAATTCCTTCCCTTGTTCCAAGATTCCTTCCCTATTCCTATCATTCTTTCCCTCATTCCTTTATTCCTTACTTCTTCTATCATTCCAACATCCTATCCTTCTTTCATTCCACTTGCCACGAAATCATCATTGATTCCTTCCTTCTTTCTACCCTTCCATCATTCTTTCCTTCATTCCACCATTCCTTCCCACGTTTCATAATTTCTTGCTTCTTCTATCCTTCTTTCATCCCATCATTCCTTCCTTCCAGCCTTCCATAAATCCTTCCTTCATTCCACCATATCTATCCTTCCTTCTTTTTCATTCCATCAATATATGCTTCCTTCTTTCATTCCACCATTCTGTCTCTTTCCTTCATTCTACCATTCTTTCCTTCATTCCACCATTCCATCCTTCCTTCTTTCATTCCACTCTTCCTTCTTTCTTTCCACCACTCCATCCTTAGTTCTTTCATTCTGCCATTCTATGCTTCCTTCTTGTATTCCACAATTTAATCATTCCATCCTTCTTGCATTCCTTCCTCCTTTTTTATCCTACCTGATCTCCATTTGACACAGCAGACTCCACTAGATTCAGCACACTATCTTGCTGGACAATGTAGACCTCATTTTGTGAATGTCATGTATACCTTAATATCCTGTGCTTTGTCACATTTATAAAACAGGCTGACAACCTGAATCAGGCTTGAACACACACATGTTCCACCCATTCAATTCTCAGACAAGTCAGTGGTGCCAGTCCTTATCTATATTAAATGTAGAAAGCATGCATGCTGGACTATACCTTGATAAGGTGTTTGTTGACCCATTTGGTGAAGGTTTTCTTCTGCACTCTGTCTCGCTCATCTGCAAAGAAGGACAAGTAAAGAGGGGATCGGGGAGAGATAACAGAAGGAAGGAGATAAAGAGAGATTTAATGCTGGAACAGCAAGAGAACTGCAGTGTCATTATTGTGGTCCTGTATTATTTAAAGAGGCTCCTCCCTGTCCTCTTGTTTTCAGACAAAGTTCTAAAAATATACATTGACTCCTGTGCTTATACAGCAGATTATACTACAATACATTTTTTTATATTATTTTATTTTATCATGCCACCGTGGAATAAGCTGGTTGTCTAGCGTTAGCCATATTAGACTCTATTTAATTGAAGTCAAAAATAGGCCCGTTTGATAAGGAAGTCACAGAAGATCTCTTTTAGATGACCTAAATAATCGCTGACCTCGAACAACTCCATGTGGGACAATTAGGCTCATTAGTCAAATGTGATACACACTCGTGTTATTTCAATCTTTGTCTTACAGCGGTTTTCAGATCCTCTGCATAATCCAACACAAATGCACACACTTTTAAGTTAAGCCTTTATTTGTCACATATACATTACAGCAGAGTGAAATTCTTTCTTCGCATATCCCAGCGTAACTGGGGTCAGAGCCATGATCCAGCGCCCCTGGAGCAGATAGGGTTAAGGGCCTTGCTCAAGGGCCCAACAATGGCAACTTTCTGGACCTGGTGGATCGCCCTCTGAGCCACCACTGCCCCATTTTGTTAGCCTAATTTTATTTCATTATTAAGAAATTGTAACACTTCATAGTTCACACCCATACTATAGATGGAAAAGCCATGAAGTTCAAGGAGCTTGGTGTTGCTGCACTAGTGACCTGAAGGTTATATGTTCTAACCTCAGATGTCAGAATATTGAGCCTTTAGTTTTAACTCTTTACTGATTTCTGACACAAATACAATCAACTTTTTACCAGCACACACCGACTACATTCAAGACGTAATCTGTAAGTTACAAAACCCTCGACTGCAATTCATTTCTCCCAACTAAACATGTTCATCGCATTTGTAAAGCTTTTGAGCCTTTTTCTAATGAAAGAACTTGTGTGACTTTGAACTTGTATCATAAAAAAGAAAAAAAAGTTATATAAAATGTGTTGAGCCAGAAATAAGTAAATGTCTGAAGATGCACACATTTTCTTTTTACATTTTTCTATGAAAAGTGCCTATATTTAGCAAATGAATAAAACATGCACTGTTCTAGTTCTAGCTTAAATAAAACAGACACGCAGCACCATTACAGTGGTTACTGTAAGACTCCTATAGATAGATATAACATAACTTTGTACCATAGGAAAAAAAACCTATGTGAATGCACACAGCATATTAAGCATGTCTAAGCGATACAGCTCTGCGTCAACACGCCAGAGCAGTGAAGCAGCCGGGCCCAGAATAGATCCTGATACCGCAATCGGAGTGTGAATTTCATCCATCCCAGACTCCAGCTCTCATTTTCCTTTCTACCACTTCCACCTCTACTATCTGAGCAGTTCGCTTAACGGGGTTGCTATGACAACTCCATGATAGAGAAGCCATGTGTTGTGGAGTCTCCGTGACCCCTTCCTTTCTGTGATATGCACACGCATTACATCATATTCTCCAACACAAGTCAACATGGACACTGCGAATATTTAACTTTTCTGTCTAAAATCCAATGCTAGTCTTCTTCTTATTATTATTATTAGCAGACAGTTCAAGCGATTTGATTTGGTTTAATAAAAACACAACACTAGAATTAAGTATAAGTGCCTAAACCATGGAGCTGCGATTACAGAAGAAGTAAGCAAGACACACCCGCTCCAAATCGTTCACACACATTAATACACAAAGAGCTGTGAATTGCAAATTTTTCGGCTGCAACTTATTTCCCCGGAGGACATGTTTAACTGGTTTGTCATCCTAAAATGGCATTTCTTTCACGCAAGTATCAGTGTTGCTTTTCAATTGCGCTCACTATTCAGTGGCACTCACACGTTACCTTTCCTTTATAAAAATTAATAAAAAATAAAAAAAATCATCTGAACAATCTGCAGATAATTCAGTATGTAAACATTTCAGATAAGAGCAGCGTCTTAGATAAAGAATTTTAGATGTCCATCATGTGGTAATGTCTAAATTTGTAGTGGGCAGTTTTTTGTCTTGAAAACCCACTATTTATAGCAGACCGAAAATTCAAAGTTGCTCAAAACTTCCTCACAAAAAACGACAACAAAAAAAGATTTCTTTCAACTTGAAATTGACAAAAAGTCAGCAGTGTTGTACAAATATAAGCAATAAATTTATCTTACAGTGCCACTACAGCACCATAACTGTTAAGTGGACAAAAAATGCTGGTTTTGTTGTGGTTTGAGTATGCTAGCAAGATGCTAGGAAATTTGCTAATCTACACTTAACTGTAAAATAATTAATAAATAGTTTACAAACTCATACAAAACAAGAAAAAAAAAAGTATGATTTCACTCAAGGCTAAACACTAGACTAGCTTTCCATGCTAGCTATCCATAAGAATGTATATTACTTTTAGCTAACCAGCTACAAGCTAAGCGCCGAGAGTTTAGAGTAGCTACTTGTCTAAAACTGCAACAGGTTTACTTCACAGCTAGAGTTTACCTCAGGTTCTGCCAACGTCTTATTTACCAAACATCCACTGTGTAAATATAGCTATAGTGCTTATTATCTGAATGGAAACTCTACAAAAGTAGACCGCTAAAACCTAGACAAAACACAGGAATACGTATGTACAGTGTTCATGTACATATACAGTATGCATGGTTGTTATTTTATATGTTTAATTTAATCTCAGTATAAATACTGCTGTTCTGTGAAACGCTCAGTGGTTTGTTAGAGAACATTAGCGAACAAACAGCATCACGAAGCCCAAGGAACATACCAGACAGTTCAGGGATAAAGTTTTGGAGTTTAAAGCAGGGTTAAATTATAAAAAAAAAAAACCAAAAAAAAACCTCAAGCTTTAAACATCTTACAGAGTACCACGAGTACCATTCAATCCATTATTTAAAAATGGAAAGAGTATGGCACAACTTCAAACCTACAACATTATGGCATGTACGGTATACGGATATAAAATAATTACTTTACGCTGTTGTCCCGATCCGGTTTTTCCTGTTTATGATACAATACTGATATCAGAGTATCGTCCAATGCCTGATAGTGACCTGATACCAAGTTCTTACAGTAACCGATCTACGATTATCCAAAATAATATCAGTGGATCAGATCTGAAAATAAGTACTTCAGGATGTTGCTGGATCCTTACGTTACTCCCTGCAACGATTTAAAAAGGTGCATCCATCCATAGTTACTCACTAGCTGACACACTCATCATCTACAGTATACTGTTTTATCCTGGATACAGAATCGCGAGTGCCTGAAGACTATCCCAGAAGGCTTAGGGCGCGACTTTGTTTACGCCCTGGACGGGGTGCCAATCCATCGCAGGGCACACACATACACAAACTTACATGCTCATTTACACACTAGAGGCAATATGGGAATGCCAATTTATCTAATCTGCATGTCTTTGGACTGTGGGAGGAAACCAGATTATCCGGAGGAAACCCACCAAGCACGGGGAGAGCATGCAAACTCCATGCACACAGACCCGAGGCGGGAATCAAACCCGGACCCTGGAGGTGCAAGGCGACATTCCTAGCCACTACACCACTGGGCAACCCATCCAAGGTTTATCTACTCTTAATTCTACTAGTTAATTCTTACACAAGGACATTGCTTTACTCAGAATATAAACACAGACATGCACACAGAGACTTGTGTAATTCAGGCACACAGCTGGAGTGACAGTCAGAGAGAGGCACACGCGCCTCTGTATATACAGCGAATCATTGTAGTGTAGTGCTACTACTACACACACAGCCAATAACAACGCCGCACACATGCTACTGCAGCATTGATGAAACAACCAACATCAATCAAATTACACCCACACATACTGCACACGTGCTTCCTAACACACCCATAAACAGGAACTGACCTGTACAGCACATGAGCGTGAGCAGGTGAGCATTCAGCCTCTGCTCATTATAGTAGTCTGGCCACATTCTTTCGCTCGCTTTATTCCTCTTTTAGTCCAGAATGCCTGACTTCTCTCGCTGTCTTTTGCTCTTGAATCATGTCCTGCTTCATTAGTCCGGTCGACTCCAGAGAGAAATGAGAGCAGGCTAAATCCCAACACCTGTGGGAAAGCTTGTGAGTGGGTAACTTCCAGTCGCTGCCATGGCAGAGCTGACACTCTGGCTCCCACGTGTGTGTGTGTCACACGCAGACCGAGAGCGAGCTCCTCCCCCACCGAGCTCTAGAGTTCCCCTTTGCATTCAAAGGCGCGTCACCACGGGTTCATGCACAGCTGTACACAGAGGTAAGGAAACACGTGCGCTCTCACTTTACACCGCAATCACAACTTATAATAAGTGTTTACTCCACTCGGCTCAGTAGTCCATGGAACGTTCTGGTCACGTCAGGCTGCAAGGACGAAGCAGAAGTAAGCAGGAGGAAGGAGTTCCTTAATAGTTGGGTGTGATATTGTTTTCTTAACCATAAGTGTTCGTAAGGAAGTCCAAAGAACATTTGAGCAAGAGCAGGATTCGTCCCTTTTCAATGATGTCATGCACCGTGACTTTTAGGAGCACAGTGACTTAACAGCAGCTAACTACAAACCAACAACCTGCACCTTCTGAAAGAGTGTCAGAGAGAGGAGTAAGGAGATTGGCTGAGGCATTGATGCGAGCAAAAGAAAAGTGAAAGAATGCACTCAGGACAGAAGGATCAGGAAAACTAGAGGACCTCCGGGAAAGAGCTGATTTTCATTAAAAACCTGAATGACTGGAGAATGAGTGGACCCCCAGGCTCTGTGATTGTTCCTCAAAGCTCGTTTTAAAGAGTATTAAGATAAAATATCTTACATCATAAACTGATTCACATGGTACAGTAAAATATTATATAATAAACTGCTTCTGGTAAAGCATAGTGACATCACATTGATGAAATTGTTAGATTGTTACAAAAAGTTTCTCCCCTAAAGCGCTCTTTAGGTGGACTTTCTGGAGGAACCTTTGAAGGTTCTCTGTACAATCCTATAATCCTCAGGTTTCCAATGCAGAACCTCTAGGAGAAACGAAGAACCCTTTAACTTTCCCTTAATTCATGGACAAAGCCAGGAACTGTATGAACATCTTTTGTTTTCCTTGGTAATCTTTAGGCATTTGCATACTGGAACATGATAAGCTTTTAAATTTAATGATGCAATAACACTCGTCTGTCCACAATTCGAGTTCGAAGTTTTACAAAAACTAAGAACGCTTGAGGAACCTGCGCTTCAATGTCATTTAAATTATTCAGTCAACCCCTTAATTCAGCTGAAATATATTAATCCAAAAAAACTCACATATCACAACGTGAAGGAAAAGAAGAACCATCGATTTTTCAGTTACCAAAATCTGCCACTGAACTAATCAATAAAACCAATGAACAATCTGAGAACGTGTGATTCAGTCAAAGAGCACACATCAATCTCACAGCAATTAGCATGACATAACACACAATCCTGGCACAATGCAGACGGATGCATTAATCAGCAGAAGCCACTCAGGAAGGATGTCCGACCTGCGCCTTGTTAATCAGTCACAGTTCAAAGTTCAACCACAAGCTGACCCAAACACAAGCACATCACAACACAAACAGAAACTCTCTCTATCCGAGCTTTATCGTCACTCCCTCCTCCTCCTCCCTCCTGAGCCTGTAAGTATTACGCTCTCCATCTTCCTGTGTGCTCCTTTCCCTTCTTCATCCACTCTTCTGCTGTCTCTGCTCTTGCTGTTCTCTTGCACCTCTCCCCGAATTCTTTTGTGCGCAAGGCTTGTTGCGTAGCTCTGTTCCCCTGCAGCTCTCCGAACTATAAATATCAGAGCTTACGCTAAGAGCTAATGCCTCCCAGTACGTTTATCCCTCTCCCTCTCTGTCAGCCTTATCTCCGATAATCTCCTGGAGAGTCTGAAGTCCGCTGTCCAGTCCTGCTTTTTTGACGTCCTTCCTTCATCCATGCTTGTTTTGGGTTTGTGTGTCAGTATCACTCTTTCGCTCCGTCTCTCTGTCCATGCGTGCAGTGACGCTTTGAGACTGGCACGGGAGGGCTCCCCCTTCCTCCCACTTCACTGTCCTCTGTGCGCAGCAGAACAAGCGAAACCTGTGGGAGTCCAAGGGAACTTCCGATGGCGTTATTATGAAACAGAGCTGCGAGAGTGTCGGGTTTGGGAACAGGACGAGTCTAAAGAGACAGATGGCTCATATTTAGCAGGGGATAAAATCCTGCTACAGGCACAGCTCCTGCAAGCTGACCAGCCATTATCATCCCATTAGCTTCGATTACATTTCTGCTCCTTGTGACCATGAAGGACTGATAAACACAATTACGCTTAATTAATGCCGACATGTGATGTGGAGCAGTGCATCTACAGTATTTCTGCAGATATAGAGCAGCTTCTATGTACAGTATATTATTTTTCTTATTTTCTTTCTTAGGCATGTTTTTAGTGCATAATATTTATTTTGCTCTAAAGCATCTGGAGATTGTGCCAGCTTCAGTAGACAAAGGCCAACC
Source organism: Heterobranchus longifilis (assembly GCA_028570985.1). Lineage (NCBI taxonomy): Eukaryota > Metazoa > Chordata > Actinopteri > Siluriformes > Clariidae > Heterobranchus > Heterobranchus longifilis. The sequence continues at coordinate 8,347,427 of JAOVVB010000030.1, forward strand.
CTACGAGGATCCTGAGGCATCCAGAGAAGGACCGGCCCCAGTTCGATTCTGCTTTATGATGGTTTGGAGCTACACATGCTGAGTGATCCAGACTTCATCTGCCCCCTGCACCTACTGACTCATCCCTGTGCTGAACTGGACTTCATGTTAATTTAAATAACTTGTTATATTGAACTTTCAGCTGCATAACACACAT
>JAOVVB010000030.1:8347722-8364841 GCA_028570985.1 Heterobranchus longifilis
AGCATGAACGCTATTCTAGGGATTTGCTGGTAAGGGTTGGGGGATTGTGAAATGCGAGATACTGGGAAAAATTAATAAAAATATTAAAACCAAAAAACACCCTCAGATTGACGGGCCTAGTGAACCTAGGGAACCAGTAGAAACTTCAAAACACTGATGGAAGTCACTCTTTATAAGAGCGTTTGCTACATACCATAAATATAAGTGTACTGAACGATCAACTGCAGTGCTAACGAGTGCTCCTGCCTCGAGGTTGTTATGGAGCGCTAATCTGTTTTTAATAAGCCACTCCGGATCCGAGCTAGGTGTGGATCAGGGGCACAAGGCCCTGGGAGCCTTTGGCTTGTTTGAAGTGTGTTAGTATGGAAGGTAGGAGAGCTAACTTAGGAGGACGTGAGAAAGCGCAGTGGAGAGGTGAAAGGAAGTACCTGAAGGGTCTTAGTGTCATGCTCTATCAGCGTCAAGATTAAATCATGGTGTTTGTAAAAAAAAAAAAAAAAAGAAAAAGAAAAGGCCTTAAAAGAGAGTGGAACCCAAAAATAAAAAAAATGAGAGAGAAAGAGGAATTAGGGAAAGAAAAGAGTAGAGATACTGAAAGCCTTGGGGCCATGCAGGGGAAAGTAGGGGAGAGGAACAAGGGCCCCACAAACCATAGGAGCAACTGGCAACCAAGACAAATACAATCCGCTTCTCTCATACATATACGCACGCACTGTCCTGTAGTTGTACTATCACGGAACATTCATGCCGTAAAACACCTTCACTTTTGCTAACCTTATCTTTCTTTACACCGTTTTTAGCCGATTTTTATCACAGCTTCATTCTCAGAGCCATTTCTTTGAACTGTACAGCTCGTGCCAGATGACAAACTGTGCAGGGAACAAACAGGAAGTGACAGGTCATCTCTCCCACCACCACTCTCTCTCTCCCTCTCTCTCACACACATATATAAAGTTTGCAGATCAGACTCAAGATAAAACGATCCAAAGAAAAAGATTCATCAATCATCTGCAAACTGACATCAACCCTGTGGCTGTCTCTCCACAGCAAACTGTTAGCAGGAGGCATTGATCTGATGGGAGAGGAATGCCTGGTTAACAAGGACAAAAAAAAATCAAAAATTAAATTAAATCAATGCTATTTCACGGCCGACATCTAATTCCCATTTTCAGGTTAGATTAACGCATTACTTTTCTACAGTGCAAAAGGTTTCTTTTTTTAGAGAAGCACATGCTAGACTACTGCATGTGTAAGTGTGCGCGCGTACACCAGTCCACTGAAGAGCACCATTCATACTCATTCATAGTTTGGCTTGGCCATTACACACACCTGCATTTTTCAGGGGTGGGACGGATCCCAAGAACCTGAAAGGAACCCTAAGACATGGGGAGAACAAACACAGAAACTCAGACAGTGGTCGTGTTATAGCATAATATTTCATTTACTCCAATATATTTTAGCTCACTATCTTTTTTGATGGAGTTTTTTTCCCATCAGGTTAAAAAGACTGCTGGTTACCCCTGTCGCGTGACTCTACCGTCTCCACATTGCGGTTTGTTTTTCCCGAATTGATCAGCTATTAAAAGAACCTTGAAACCTGCTTTCACTTTTCGTTTGAGTCTGCTTACGAAACAAGCGGATGATAGGTTCACTTTGATTGTTTATATCTACTCCCAGGTCACATTTTTCCAGTTTCAGATGGCGAAATCCTACAGATACAAATGTGCTAAATACTCATTAATGACCCGTAATCGATAAGTAATCCATTTCACAAGTCAATCATTAACTAAATCAATTACAGCATATCAGATATCCTTTAGGTCAGCACAGTTCCACATCAAACTACAGCCTGAATCCTAAAAATGTCACCTCATGTGACTTGAAACCTACTCAGTAGCACCAAGATTAAATGATCTGGTAAAGCAAAACAGACAGAAGGTTAAAAGCTAGAAGTCTCCAAGATAAGGAGTAAGTGTTAGCACAACCGAACGATGTGATGTACGTAAGTGAGACACAGCTGCAACTGACAACTGACATCACGACTTTGTCAGCAGGCGGCGAACAGACTTTCGCCATGTTAGGAGACACTCCGGGGGCCAAACACCAGGCGCCTACTTACACCCACGCACATAAAATATACTGCCAGAGCTAGAACAATACATCGCTCCACCACACTGCACAGCGCATAATTACACTATAACGGCTCTCTGTCATTAGCCAGATAGCGCCCTGTCAAGCCGGCAGCCGAGCAGCTTTAAGGCCAGGCTTAAAAAAGATCAGAGAGCGGCACAGTAGGTGCATGTACAGGGAAACTAATATTCCACTGATAATTGGAATAATAGCCCAATTGGAATAAAAACGCATCATGTGACCACCTCAGTCTGAACCGATCCAGCCTGATCGGGAAAAAAATTGTAATCAGAATGAGAGGGTGGTGATGATAATCAGCCATGTATTCAAATTCAAATTTTATTTGTCATGTACGCAAGTATGATCTGCAGTGGAATGCTTACACGACTGTCCATAACCTAAAAAGGAAATATAGAATCAAATAGAAGGATTCCATTATCAAAAGAAAAGAAAAAAAAAATATTAGTGAACACAAACTTTTCAATCAAAATATAATTTCCAATAAAAATTTTGTTCAATATATACAAATTTACAAAGTTACATGATAAAATAGAATAAAAATAGAAATATATAAAAATATATAAATTACACAGGATTTTCAGAATGTGCAAAGTGTAACTGTAACCTGAAACGTATAAAACTATACAAATATAGAAGGTACGCCCTCGATCAAGTCGTTTCCCTCTTGTTGGAATAAATACATTCTTTCTGTGCATTTTTCCCCCAAATGACATAAGGAGTTTCTGGTGAAATTTAGCACACAGAATGAGCTGTAAAGATGTTTTTGCTCTGTCCTCTTGGTTGCAGACACTGCTCACACGACACTATACGGGTCCATCTGGGTCATTCTTCAGTTATATTCCCAGCTGATTAAATGCAGCAGGCTGAACCATTTTGTGCACATCAAAAGAAAATAAATCTTCTGATAAATATACATCCGATTGATTTTAAGCAGCTATATTTCTTATAAGTTTATAAAGTAATAAAAACTAAAGACGAAGGGAAAAAAATCTATCCAGTTAAGTATTATGTGCTTCTCCAGACTCCAAAATATTTTTTTTTATCTAATTTTTAATTCATACGTTTGCCTTTGAGGTTAATCTTACAGATGGCACGGTTTAAGCTACTTACAAATGGGCAGGCAGAAGAGCATGCTAAGAGTGAATTATTTGCTAAGTGTGTTTAGAATTTTACCAAAATTTCAGGAAATCTTTTTTTTTTGTTATCGGATTTGGATACTTCTAAACATTCAAATCAAATCAGCACCTAGGTATTGTGATAATATCTCATTAGGTCACCCATAGTGATTCCCATCCCTATTTAAAACTACTTAAGGACATCTACAAACACTGAGATGCTGGGTTAATTGTGTTTATTGTTTAAAAGTTATGTCCAACACAAAGCCATAATCTTTTTTTTTTCCTGCCAATCTTCTGCTGCACACTCCAGTCCAATAGGTGGCGGTGTTGCGCCAACCCACCATAAATTCTAAAGAAAAAGACAAGATACTCTTGCGAAACAAGACGGAAGCGGTTTCTATTTTCCGGCAAACGCCACTGAATTCTTATTGTTAATATAATTCAGCAAAATTAGACATTTGTAAGTTCACCCAAAATAATTTAAAGAGTGTGAATTGATTCTGAATTAAAAACTGACCCGTTAATTCACTAACTAACTCAATCAGCCATCAAATTATCAGTTAAACTGCATAATTGATTAAATCACACAGCTCTAGTAAAAGCTCACGTTATCATATCAGGGTCCATGTAAACAGTTACACTGGAATGTGTTTTCAGTTTGATTAAAGAAACATTGTTCTTTATGTATGTAACAGTATAGAGGGACACCAGTAGATCCCCTTGCCTAAGTTTACACAGCAGGCCAGTTTGGGTTATTTGTTAAATCTGATTTCTAAAACGCTTGCATTGAGAATGACAACAACCAAATCTGCGTTTGTTCAGACAGTAGAAAGAAATATATGCTGGATTAGAGCCTGTAGCCCCTTTCATACATGCAACGTTACATGGAAATTTAATAGTAATTGATTTGGAAGTGTTTTCCAAAGGGTTGAATTCCTACGAACACTAGGACCTAAGAATCTACTGTGACAAGACCTAGAGCAATTCGCATTAAATGATCTCATGCGTGAACAGAAGAGATACATTACCAAGAATCAAGATATAACTTGATGGCTGGTTATCCTACGACAGGTTGACATTTTTATTGAAAACATTAGCACCATAAAGAGGCAGCAGGAGGAAAAGCGTACAAAGTACAAACAAGAACGGCGGAAATAGCGTCAGGAAATTGAAGCAGTCAAAATGAAGCGGTCGGATGCGTCAACACAGGATGCAGGATCCTTCATTTATGACTGAATCACAAGAGCGCACTGTCTAAGTGCTCAGCGGTGCAACGGATAGCACTTTCGCCTCCCGGCTTCAGTGTTCCTGCGAAGTCTTGCGTGTTCCCCCCTGAGTTTCTGTGGGTTTCCTCCCCTTGTCCACCCCTACCAGGTATGCAGACAGACAGAACTCTAATGCTGGTGTAAAAGTGTGCATGCATGGCCGGCTAGTATCCCATTTTGGCTGAAATCTCCCGCATCTTATCCTGTGTAATTTTGTTCAAAGCACAAGAAGATAACAATAAATGTATGCTGATGATGTCCTCAGTGTGAAAAGTGATTATCCAGATTACTGTAAGTGAACTCTGTAGTAACAGAGAGACAGGATCAGGGTGGAGCGTGCTTGTTATGAATGCCACATCATGATGCCATCAGCTTGGTTTCCATATCCAAATTAGCTGCGCGCTCAGTCCGGCTTAGTTTATCACCGACTCCATCAATAGGGAGCGCAACAGAGCTGTCGGATTATTTTGCCTTGTTTGCGTCCCTCTTCAAAAGCAGCCACGCCCTGCCGGCACCATCGTGATACGCTGGCCTCTGCTCTTATCTCTAACGCTGCATGTGTGTTGTCGCTACGCTGTCACACCGAGCTACAGCGTGTCCTTTTCACTCGCTCGACTCCCACTTTAGCCTCTACATGTCTACATCTGTTTGCTGCCTTATCCTTATCACTTAGTCAAACGTCACACCAGGCTAAGACTCATAACTGCCTAAAGCAACGGGCAATGCACTTAGAATGTGACAGACATCCAAGGTCATGTGCGGTATAATGTTTTTAACAGTACGTCCCTGTTGCATAGGGTTTTTGATTAGGTTTCACAACGCTGTATCTGCTCTTAGTTGATAAAGAGCATGCACATGAAGTCCAGCTTCAGATGCAGACAATCTTGACCACTGGATTGGTAGAACAACCCCAAAAACAAGCAGAATCGATGTGAGAAAAGAGCTGGAGAACATTGTGTGTATGAAGGACGGTAATAAATAGTGGGACTACCTAGCAGCTGTCTAGTCAAATCCACTGCAACACCAAATTCCATGTCTAATTTAGGAGCAAAGCTGTAGCTTTGTGCCTTTAAAATATGCCTCGTGTTTCAGAGCCACTGCAACCGGCCTCGAAAAACTAGACACCGAGGCAGGAAAGAATTGGGAGATTGTTAGGAATGTGTGTGAAAAATGCACGAATATATTGTTTGGTTGCACGTGCGTCCCTGAGCGGACTTACGTTCCCAATGCAAGTCATGTTAAAGAAGGAGAATGTTGTTGTTTTTCATGTCACTGTTCTTTAAGTCACACTTCAACTCCAACATCTGCACCTGCCATCTGTCTTCTTACACCATGCAGGTGGACCTAGCTGTAATTTCATCCAGTCTGCATCACCACATGTCTTCCCATTACACACCACTGTTGTGGTCGAATGATGAAACGTACGCATTGGAGAAACGTCGACGGTGGCGATTTGCAGTATTGCGCAACATTTACTTCAAAGGACCTTAAAACGCTTAATTTGACACTTTGCTCCCGAGTTTCTTGGTGCTGTCTTTGTGCAGAACAAAAAAAATATAATAAAGATATAAATAGTTGTTGCAACAGTGTAGTGTAACAAAAATCATAGATCAAATCGAAGTAAGAAACCAAGGTGTACTGTAATATTACACTGTAACTAGATTAAATAAAGCAACTGAAAGTATTTCTGTCCCAAATAAGCTCTTTGATGTATTGTAGGTTTCAGATGCTCGTTCGCTTCAATGCTTGTGTAACTGTATTTGTTTGCCTTTGAATATTCACAACATGAGGACTGAACAGCAGCACCTAAAAAGAACCCGGTGATGGAGAGAGGAAGTTTTTCTTGCCTAGTAAATTATTAAATTAAGATGCCAAAATTGTTTACAGTACCAAACAGCTGTGTATTACTGTACGACCGTTTGTTGTCACAGTAATGCGTGTGGGTTTATAGGGAGTAAAGTATATGAAGAGCATGAAGAGCACTTTAGAATGGACCATGGGTTATAACAACAGACACACACTATGGACAAAAGTATGTGGACACCTTACCATTAACACTAGGGATGGGTAATCACCAGTTACCACCCGATTTTTTTAAATGATTATTATTATTATTATAACTATTTTATATTCTTTATTTGAATACTTTCTTTTTGTAAATTTTTCATCCTACTATGTACAGTATGACTGTGTATGTGACAAAATTTTAATTGGAAATGATATCATCACTATACCTAGGTGCCGATTCAAATAAAAACATTGCTGTAAGAATCAAGAAGTGAGCAGTACACAATTTCATGCCAATGCCCCTGTGTATACAAACCAAAGAGCCCTAACCTTAACCCCCACTGAACACTGAAAGCCAAGTACACCCCAGACCTCCTCGGTGCAACATCTGTGCCTGACCGCAGTAAAGCTCTTGTGACTGTATGGACACGCATCCCCATAGCCCAGTCCAAAATCTAGTGGAAAACCTTCCTAAAAAAGTGGCGGCTATTAAAACTGCAAAACTTTTAGCAAAAGTTTATGGATTTAGAAATTCAGTATGCATTTGAGGGTGTGATGATCAAGTGTCCTCATACTTTTGGTCATCACAAACTGACAAAGATGTAAAAGCCATGAGCAGAAACCAAACAAACCCAATTCGCCACTCTGAAACTCATTAAATTTTAAAACCGTTCAGTGTGACTTCTTTTGAGAAAGCCGCTTTTATCCTGGACAATAGACTCGGTGTGTGTGGTATTAAAAATACCCCCTCCTCCCTTCTTATCCATATGGTCAGCACACACACGCCTGGTGCCATCCGCTGTCCAAATGGTCGTCCCATGATCCAGGATTGAATTACAACACCAAAGCTAACGGCACACTATTTCATTTAGGATGATAGAAATAGAAGGTAGGCAGATAGCAAAATAAATTAAATTAAGCTCACTTTGAAACAGAAGACTGCACGCTGGAGAGACAAGCGCATAGTCTCGCAGGGCAGAAGGAGAATGGAGAAGCTACACCCCTTAAACAAATCATAGTCATTCACATCAGTCATAGCAGCGGTACACCCTGAGCATGCATGCACACAAACACACACACACACACACACATACCTTCTTGGTTTGCCTTCAGGCAGGACTATACAATTCTAAGACCTCAAATTAAACAAATATAGAAACCCATGAACTATTATGTCAAACATTTGCTTTGTAGTTCAATTAACTAACATAATAAGGATGCCTTAACATGACATCACTCTCTAAAAGTATGCCCAGAAGAAAAGATTTCCTAAACACAGTTGGAACCAGAACTTAAACTTCAGAAATGTGAGAACCTGCAGGCAGGAATGTACAGAAACACAGCTGACCATGGCCTATAGGTCTGCACAGACAACAGGTGGCAGCTGTCCCAAAGGAGCATCCACACCCACCCAGTGGGTTACAGCAGTGCAGAGCTTTCGAAAGCGACCCCAAGCCATGATTTACCGAGTACACATCATTGAACAATATTGTTTTCTTTTCTAATCCTGAAATTCATTGACAGCCAGTCGAACGTGTCCCAAATACTGCACTCGGGTATTGCAAAGTTCATCTGAAGCATCGTCATAAATAAATACAACTGTGAGGAACACATCACAATTCATCATGATTGAGTTTTGACAGTAAACTGATGCTGTATACATCTTTATTCATGCCAGGTTTGATGTCTATGGCCTAACTCAAACTACTATAGTACGCTGTACTCTACTGTACTCTAGCACGTGTCTAACTACAAATTAATTACAGTTTAAAATCAGTCCATTCCCTAAAAGTGAAAAAGAAGGAAACCAAATATAAAAAGTCTCCGCCAATACAGAAGTGCAGTGACTTCACAGACGTTTTTGAAAGCCGCTATCTTTGCTCACATGATTGAGTTCATCTTAATGCAGGACACCACATTAAACCCAACATAACCTTTACAGGAAGATAGCCAAGGCAAGATTAAGAAGTAAATTAAGCGCTGCACATGTCTGAAGTTTCAAACTTTCACTTTAACCGAATTTACACAAATTTTGCCGAACTATATTAAGGGTTTCTCAAAGGTTGATCGGTGTAAAAATCTTAACTAGAACTATGTTTTTCATCCAAAATAGAACTGGGTTTTAAGTCTAATTTTCACTATTTAACAGGAAATTAAGTAAGTAAGTACTGTAGAATGATGTGTATATCTACTATACCCCATTCATATTTATGACCAACGCCTAGTGTTAGGAGCATCCTCAGTTACAAAGAAGTTCTGTGCATCGTTAATCTTCCCCGGGAACATAGACTTAATGACCAAAGTTAATCATTTGGTCATTGAATATTATCTATCGGTCTTTTGAATATTAACCAAAGTCAACATGATTGTGAACAGTGCAGCCGTTCCTAAGCAGTATACACAACATACTGTAGAAGCAGAGGTTTCAAAGCATGTTTTACAAAGAAAAACTCAATTTTAGTAAAAATAAATAAATAAATAAAAAAGAGAAAGGAATTTGTCTTGTCTAATTGCTCAAATTTATTCACAGTGATATCTAACAAGAAACATCCAAATCCAAATCACAGGTACAAAGCGTGCCCTGATGCAGGTCCCATCCCCAACACAGTGTACGGTAGCAATTACAGTATGTGAAGATAAAACTGAGATGCATCGAAAATTATTGTTTTACTCATCCTTAATTAAGGAGCCTTAAGCACTTTGTAAAAACCTTTCTAAAACAAAAATAAAGTCATATTGTAACTTTTGAAGAAGAAGAGAACTAACCTCTTTTGATTTCAAGGTCCTGAAGATACTGTCTGTATGATGCTGAGGCACTCATATCAACTTATCCATATAAACACAAGAATTAAAAAGCAGAGATAGGAACTACAAACTAATAGAGGGTAAAAAAAAAAAAGGAAGAAAGCTTAAATGCGAAAGTAGACGAACGTAAAAAAACGTCTCTCGGCAAACATGAAAAAAAAAAAAAAAAAAAGGAAGAGGCCCAAGTAATCACTACGGAATCCAAGAGGTTAAAGATCCGGGGTCATTATGGAAATCCAGGCGTCCTCCACGTCAGTTTTCTTTTTTTGGTTCCTTTTTTCGTGCCGGCGGTTAAAAGCTAATGAAAGCTCACAGATTTGAGTGTGTGTGTGTGTACTAGTCAGCAGCCTGCTAGCTCTGAGGGAGCAGCATGCTCTGAGCCGGAACTGCACTTTGACCACAAAAGCAGGTGATGTCACTGCTCGAGCCGGAGCATGTGCTTTACTCCCGCCATGAGTCAGACGTATACGAGCATGCGCCTGAGGGCGTGTGTGTGGGGTGTGTGTATGAGCAATTTAGAACTTAGATGACTGATACCATACATATGTCTTCAAGGTGTGAGGGGAAATAATTGAGAAAGTGTTCAAACAACTTGACCTTGCATAACACGAATAACCTTTTCTGTGTCTGTCTAACTTTCTGCTCTTGTTTATGTGTGTTTCACGCCTGCTTAGTATTCAATGTCAATCCTGTCCTGATTCAGATTAAAGAAAGAAGAGAAATCCTTACTGAACAGCTCAATAAGCACTGCAACTACTGTCTTAACACTTCCTACATTAACGGTGGTAGCTGTGATCTTACTGTTTATTTATTCACATTAATTGTTCATGTCTAGATCAGATAGATCAATTTTACTTTACCCGAGATCCGCATAAAGATCCTCCATCTCCATTTCATTTATGATGAAGCCCAAATGGCTTTTTATTCACTAACTACACAGGATTTATGTGACAGTAAAACATGGTGAGACAGTTACAGGAACATAAATCATCGACAGGGTGATGTGATGCATGTGTAATTACAATTTCAATAATTAAAGAATGACATATAACACCTTCTGTCTGCTCATGGTTGCATTTAGTGTTGTGGAACATCTGCAAAGAGAGTAAGTCCCTGTTATAACATGCATAATAACAGTTTCCTCACTAACACCTCTTTTTTTTCTCTTGGAAACGTTACAGCAAAGCCAGGAAGTCCCTATGCTGAAAATTTTACTGTAGCAAAAAAAAAAAAAAGTTTCAAAGTGCTGACACAGTAGACTTCTTCTATAAATGTGTAATAAACACTTCCTTCACCACGTTCATTTACAGATTTTTCAATGCACACAAATCTTTGTCACTTAAAAGCTGTTATTATAGAATTGCAGAACTGCCAACACATTAATATAAACCTGCCAAAATTACTGTTAAAGCTGCTGGTAGTAAAAATGAATAAGCATCTTCTGACCAATCAGGTTTGAGAATTCAACAGATCCACATAGTGGCAGTATAAAATAATGTATGCCATAAATTCTACACTTTTTCTCCAGAGTCCGGTTCCAACATCAATGGCTCAAACCTTATTTCAATAATCATCAGCTAGATGACTAAAAATTGAAAATTCAAATGTAGAGTTTTTTTTTTCCTTTTCAATATGTAAATATTATATAAATGAGTGACATTTCTTCTATTAGCTCTAAGGCATTAATTTTCATAATGGACGAATATTTTAATACTGTGTTTAATAATCAGTGAGTGGCCATACCATAAAAAGATCATCATAAAAAAATCTAACTATAAGACACATTAAGTATTGATTTTGTATTGTACAGCGCCCTTAATCAAAATCTAATCATATCATGAGATCTCTGGTGATTCGCATCCTTACACTGCAGCGTCTAATCTAATCATTTTAAGTCAGTGCTATATCAAGACAGCCATGCCTACTTCCCAACCCCCAGCTATCATCTGCACTTTCACTTTAAGGCATAAAATTATCTGACTAGAATTTTTCAGTATCTGTACGCTCGTTATAATGTTACATGCTTAAGTGTTTATATTGACTGTGCAAATGATATATTGAAATATATCATTTGCACAAATTTGCTCAGCTTTTGCATATTATGCAACTAACTTTATTCTCGTGATGGTCCTTCTAGGAATTAGTACCAAGGCTAGTAGAGATGATTTGGGGGGGGGGGGGCGTGTTTCAGTTAAGAATCGCAATTCTTTTGTGTGCCGATACACGTGTCGCCACGCTGACTCCGAGCCATTTCCTCATGTTTGGGCCATTAAAGGAGTTCCTGGGAGGCCAGCGTTTCAGACTTGAAGCTGGCAATGTGATTATGGCATACTGGTTTTTGTTGTATTGAAACACTGGGATATGTGCATTAGTGTAGCTGGGGATTATATAGAAAAATAAAGTTAACTCTCATAACTGTGTTCAGTTATTCAGCACAATCCACAGTCCTGGTTTGACTCAAACACCAGTGAAGAAAAGCTATGCTGTCACATTTTACATGGATTAGGTAATAATTAAACATACTGGAGGTTCAGTTTAATACCTCATACAAGGACGTGGATGCTTAATCCACAAGACAAAACTTAAACACTAACATCTCAAACAAAATATTTCCTCAAAGCTTCTAACACCCACAGATTTGGTTGTCTCATGAAAACACGTCACACAAAAACACGTTTCCCACGAGAACACAAACTGCTCATAGTGCTTGGGTAACAAGCTGGAATTAGCAGTGATCACCAAGAGGATTGAAAGGAGTGCTGTTTTTGAGAAGAGCACACAAATAAGCCAGGAAGAGAAGAGTGAGCCTGTGGTGCAGTCATGCTGGCCAGTGTGTCCTCTGGGACAAAGCCGGAGGTGCTAGAGACAGCTAGATATTGATCTTCCTAACAGGATACTAAACCATATTACCAGTTTAATTCAGTCATGAGGCTCTTATATTGTTATTCATGGCAATCTTTTGCTAAGACTAATGGTTCAGCACTTGGCAGTGGGAGTGTAGGACATCTTTTTTAGTCCTTAGGACTCCCTGACTGCACTCTTACACTCAGAACACGAGAAAGAAAGAAAAGCAGACAAAAGCCGCCAGCTCCTACTGACAATTCCAAGAATCAGATTTAAATATAGCTAAAGAGAGACTGAACATCTAAATGAGCCAAGAAAAAAAAAATAATTTTGTCACGTCATAAACATTCCTTCAGTATCACTGAAAATGGACAATTAAATGTTAAAAAATGTGATTAAAAACTTATGTTGCTTAAAGGATTAATAGTTATTTGTTTAAAATTTTCAATTAATTTATTTGCTATAAGCATTTTATTTTAACATTAAGGTTTTCATTTTTTTGTACACTGTACTAAATTTATTTATTCCCACTGTTGTGTTTTTTAATTAAAGAGTATGGTGCCACTAAAGGAAAATTTTTTTTATCCATCTTCTATACCGCTTATCCTGCACCAGGGGTCCTAGAGCCTTTCCCAGGAAACTTTGGGAACAAGAAAAAGCCAATTAACCTAATCTGACTGTGAAGAAATCGGAGTACCTGGAGAAAACTAACGGGAAGAAGATACAAACTCTACACATTGACCTGAGGCAGGAATCGAACCCATGACTACTTCACCACTGTGCAATCAAAAATGGTAAAGAAAAATAAAATAATAATAATAATTATTATTAATAATAATAATAATGATTTAAAAAACTTATCTGGTATGCATGAGAAAGTTTCTGTTCTTTTTTCTATTTCTTTGATAAAAAAAAAAAAAGAATATTTCCCTTATGGCGAATTTTTTTTTTCTGAATTTGTATCTCTTAAAAAATGAGATATAACTGAAATATTTCTCCGTTACGAGTCGCAGTTGAGTGCTGAGAAAAAAATAACAAGCAATAAACAAGCAAGCAGCCAAATGTTGACATCCCTCTCTCATTATCCTTTTATTGTTAGTTGCAGAATCCGGTAAACGCTAATCTGCTAACATCTCCTCACCTCAACATCAAATAACAACAGAACATTATGTAAAAATATGTAAAATTGATTTCCTCAGTCATGTCAATTGTTCAGACTGTCTCTGTGTGTGTGTGTGTGTGTGTGTGTGTGTGTGTGTCACTTTCAGTAGGAATTTCTAACATCACCAGCAACATTACCTCAGGCACACCCTGTCCGACAGCTTTTTTAAAGCAGGAACTATTATTTCCTGTTATTTTCAAGAAATTGAACTAGAATTCTAAAAAAGTTTCTAATTCACTAATTATCTGCTAAAAATTTGTGTGTTGTTTTTCCAAAACATGCTAGCTCATTTTCTATTAATCTATCTTGATGTTTTTTGTCACACTATGTAAATGCTGCCATTTTTGTCCCAAAATGGAGATTAACTACATCAATGTGATGGTGTCTGTGCTTCAATAATGACATTTAGTTTACATTTATACTGATAATGGAGTACAGTACAGGTACATCACAGCAATTAGCAGCAGTGCAGTAAATTCACACTGCCTCATAGCTAGTTAATCAAGTTAAAGAACAACATGAAAACTAATCTTAGACAGAGCAAAAGTTTTTTATCAAAGTTTTTTTTTTCTTTTAAATGAAACACCCTGAAATCTTTTATCCATCCACACAGTAGATTTGATATCTCCCGAAATAAGTTGGCAAGTAACGTTCACATCGCACAGAAAGTCTGGCCTCGATAATAGTGACCGAACAAGAACAATCATGTGACTTGACCAGTGTTGCCAACTCCTCTGTAAGGAAAGTAGCTATTGGCTGTCCTAAAAGTCGCTAAATGACATCATCGTGTAATTTACATAATGTCAAGACAAAAAATCGAGTAGGTAAAAATACCCTAAATACGTTTAGAACTATACAAATGTACTTTTTTCCTGTCAAATATCCTGCTTACTGTATATATAATTTTATTTATTTTATTTATTTATTTTTAATTAAAGCACTCAAAATAAAAAAATTAAGAGCAATGATATGCAAGTGCTATAACAAGTTTCAGTTAGTTTAACACAGTGCATGTAGCAAGGTTTATTATTATTATTATTATTATTATTATGTAATAAATTAAATGAAATGAGAGAGAATAGAAAAAGAATAGAACAAGCTAGTGTTAGAGGCCTGTTTTGCTTTTGTTAACTGTATAATAAAGAAAAAGAAAATAAATAGATAGAATACAAAAGGAACATAGAAGCTTGTGTTAATTAGTTTGTTTTTGTTTTTTTAAGAATTAGTTTATTAATTAATAAACTAATGTCACAATTCCAACCCTCTTCCTTTATCTGGGCTTGAGACCGGCTGAAGTGACCCAAAAGTGACACTCTGGCGGAGTTAGTTTTTGTTTTTTTATATATATATATATACTTAAATATACGGATACATCAAAGTTTTTAAAAGTCTCCAATAACACCAGAAAAAGTCGCTGGATTTGTCGCTAGTCGCTTTTTAAAAAATGTGTCGCTAGAGGGGTCTGAATACTCACTAAATATAGCGACAGAGTCGCTAAGTTGGCAACACTGGACTTGACACAATTGATAGCGACCACCAGGGATACAAACAAAACAAGCTTGATAAACAGGGTAATCTTAAAGCAAAGCTAGCTAATACTTTAACCCCAGCTTGAACAGCGATAACACTACGGCTTTTTCACCTTGATTCAATTTTTAAAAATCCAGTAAGAAAGTAATTTGTGCAAGTGGAAAACAGAAATGCAAAATGAGTGAAAATTTATTAATTACCGTACCTGTGAAACAGTGCCAGAATATTCCAGAATAGCAGCAGAAGTGAAGGTGACATGGAAGAGAAGAAGAACAAAAATCTGTTAGTTCACAGTTTGAGAGCTTTACTGTGAGACAGGGGGGGAAAAAAAGTCATTTCATGGGTAAGTGCACTAAATACATACAGGGACATGATTTACACCAGGACAAACACACAAGACCAGAGCATATGTGAATAACTGTACTGTATAACACCAACCAGCCATAACGTTATGACCACCCACCTATATGTTACAATATCTCTTTACAGTGGCACCTGGAAGTAGGTTGGATATACTGTATATATAAGCAAGAAAGTGAACATTTCCTTCCTGAAGTTAATGTGCTGACAGCAGAAAAAATGGGCAAGTGTAAAGATTTGAAAGACATTGACGAGGGTCAATTTGTGATGGCTTAAAGACTGGCTCAAAGAATCTCCAAAACTACATCCCTTATGAGATGTTCCCATGCTGCAGTTTTCAGGACCTAACAAATGTGATCCAAGAAAGAAAAACCAGTGACCAAGGGTCAGGGTCATGAGCAGCCAAGGCTTATTGATGCACGTGGAGAGTGAAGGCTGGGCCGTGTAGTTCACTCCAATAGAGGAGCTACTGTAGCTCAAATTGCTGAAAAGGTTAATGCTGGTTTCCATAGAAATGTGTCAGAACACACAGTGCATCGCTGTTTTGGTTGCAGAAAGGGGAACTACTCAATATTAAGTGGGTGGTCATGCTAATAATAAAGTGTCATAACAGTGATAACAGTAATAATTACATGGTAATATTCTGAGGGCAGTGGTGCAGTGTGTTCAAATGGTTAAGTCTCTCGGTTACTGATCGGACGGTTGGGGGTTCGAGCCCCAGCACCGCCAAGCTGCCCCTGTTGAACCCTTGAGTAAGGCTCTGGAGAGATGTATCCTGGCTGACCTTGCACTTTGACCCCAGTTTCCTAACTGAGAAATGTGAAAAAATCATTTCAATGTGCTCCATCACAAATAATTGAATATTAATTTTAGTCAAATTTCATTTCTTAAGTCATGTCAATTGTTCACTATCGGGTGTGTACATGTGAATTTATACTAAATTGGTCTTACTAAAATATATTAGCTTTATTAGATCATTTTTACTTCATCGTGTATCGTTACCATAAAAGCACAAAAACAATACTTTTAGTTACTGATGTCAAAACTGACAAACAGAAACTACTGAAGGATAAAGTCTGACCAACAAAAAGTTAATGCTCCTGCTGAAGTACCCCGTATATAATGATTTTATCATCCCTTAAACTCTGTCTGTTTAAATTCCCCTTCGAACAAACCATTCCAGTCTCCACGTAAATGAGATACCGCTAAGCCACGCCCCACCAAAATGACTAAAACTGACATTAACATTAAATCAGAAGGAACACAAATACAGGCTCTCAACCTCTGACCCCCTAAGCTTTACATTACAATTTAAATGTGTATAATATGTCTATTTAACAGCAACATATTCTGTCTATTTGTCCACCAACTTAAAAAAATAAAAAATAAAAAAAAAATCACTCATGCGACTAAATTAAAAGTTTTTAGTTCTTATTAGTTGAATTAACTGAATCAGATCAGCTACATGCACAGAAAACAACAGAACCAGGACTGAGACCACCCCACAATTAAAAGCTCATTCTACTGTATATCTGCATATTCGACAAAAATAGATTAATAACATTACGGCACACCGGACGTAACGCTTGGCTTCAGGTGTGGTACCCAAAATGACTACAGAGATTGCCCATGCAGTGTGTGGCTGTGCTGATGCGGAGAGATTTTCACCTCCACACCACCCCTCTCTCCCAGCATCCTTTGCTACTGATGCTGCCTGCAGCACTGCAGAGAAACACTCATGCAACAGTGCATCAGCTGAGCCACAAATCCGCATGTAATCAAAGAGTTCCATCACAAACACAAGCTGGCTTCTTTCCACCGGGACCACACACACATACTGTACGCAACACACGCTCAGGAAATGTATGAACAAACTG
>JAOVVB010000030.1:8375718-8385731 GCA_028570985.1 Heterobranchus longifilis
ACACAATAGAGAAGGAGGTGTGTGTGTGTGTACACATACACACCTCCTTCTCTAGCTCGACTCCGTCACACACACACACATATACACACACACACACACATATATACACACACATACACACACACACACACATACTCACACACACGTACACACACGCACATACATACATACACACACACATACATACACACACATACATACACACACACACACACACACACACATAACTATATATTTAAGAGTGGGTTTGAGTTAAAGCCTGGAAACTGGATGGAACAGGAAAAAGGACCTGAAAATGCTTTTCTCTTCAACCATCAATATGTGCATCTATACAAATGTATAACATGGAAACAATTAGGCTGCTACGGTTCTTTTATTAGTCTGACATGGTAAAAAGAAAAATTGCATGTAAACAGTGATTACGTTTTTATTGTATTCATTAGACTGTATAGTAGCTTATCAGGTAAGGTTTATTTGAGCTTGGCTTAAAGAGAGTTACTGAACAAAACCACAGCAAACAAGAGGGTTTAGCTACGACTCTCCACTCAATGTGTGAGCTTCCAGCACAAAAAGCTGAAATCTGAAAACACTGACGAGCTTTTTTTTCCATTCAAAAATATCGGAACAGTGACCGATTGCACATAAAAAAAAATGATGCAGAAAAATGAGGACAGAGGTAAAAACGGATATTGAGGTCTCTCTAAAGATAAGAGATCAATATTGCACTTTGGAATATTGAACTCAGTAGAATCACCACGTATCCACACGCATGCACACACAAGTGCACACACACAAAAACCCTGAAAGTCACTGAAGCCCCCTGGGACCCGGCAGCGTGCAGCTTGCCAACAGTGCTATATAAAGGGTCAAAGGTGAAGGAGGGGGCTCAAACATTCTCCGGCTGGCCCGCGACAATCAATCTTAGTAAGTCAGACACAAATTCAGTCCAATCAAAAAACAAGTGCCATTTTTAGACAATATCAGAATGAGCTGTATTCGATTAGAGCACTTGACGACTTGAAGAAAAACTTTATTTTTTTAACTGTTTAAGGTCTTAAAGTAATGGTTGATTCGAATTATATGCTCGGATGCCCTGTAGCCCCTTTCACACACCCTCTTCAAGGCGGGAAGCCTGTGCTTTCATTCCTCAGTGTTCTGCATGAAGGGAACGGAGGCCGAATTCGAAGGTCGGCGTAGTCACACTATTGAGCCAGAGGAGAGGTAATGACAGGGGTGAGACAAAATGTGGGTAAATAGAGAAAGCCAAGACACCCCCCCCCCCCCCCCCCAAGAGGAAAGGGGGTCTGATGGTCTCCAATGAGATGTAGCTTGTATGAGATGTAGCTTGTACAGATACAGAGCAGTCTGTATAAGTGCCAGGCATCTTTTCTTGTATCGCATGACAAAATTGTGTTTCAAAGTGACTAAACATTTTTTGTGGCAAATCCTACCTGAAATAGGGCTGCATGATTCTTGCTAAAATGTGGATCACTATCACAATACTCTCACACGCTTCTCATTTTTTAAAGAAAGATTTATTGCACTCAAGTTTAAAAAAAAAAAAAAAAAAAAGGGATATTCATGTAATAAAGAGCTGGAGTACCAAAAATAGTTTATTTTTCTTATTTTACAACCCTCAAAATGAATAAAGCTTTAAGCTGTTGAAAATAAGAGAATATTAACTATAATAAATAAATAAAAAATTAATAGAACCTGTGCTTTTTGCTCCAATTGGAAGCCCCCCTGGGGTCATGTGATAAAAAAAACTAATAATAAAATAACAAACCAAACAAATCGTGCACACTCAATATTAAACCGGGCACGCAGATTAGTACACGGGGCTCGCGGATTAATAAACCAAAATGCGCTATTCTTAGCCCCGCCCCCCATGAACATGCTGTGTTCAGAAAAAGGCTCGTCCGCAAGAGGTTGTGCGCGTACCACTGAGCATATATGGATTCTAAAATTGATATTGTTACCGTTTTTTAATGCCTGGATTGGAAGAGACAGAAAATTCTCTCATCATAACGTGCATTTTTATTTTCCTTTTACCGCTACAAATCCATCAGGTCCTAACTTACTCAGATTGATTAAGTCTGCCTGCTTGTTACACGTCACGTGAGTAATAGCGGAACACGGTCAATGAGGAAAAGGAGAGAAGTGATGGAGATTTATTATTAATTGGTGAAGTAATAAAGAATAAAGCTCGCCTTGTGCCTCCTGAAATAATAAAGAATAAAGCTTATTCTAATTCGGATGATTCTGATAATAGTGTTTTGTTATTGTGTGAGTGTGATCAATAACATGTTAAAGCAGCATGATCTGAATGCAGGGAAATACACGGAAGTTGCATTTATGTATGCATTGAGATCGTGATTTTTTTTTTTTATTATTAATCGTGGAGCTCTAGCCTGAAATGTGCTTTCTTTTAAACCATGCATTTAAATAGTCATCCGGGACCATCATGAGTATATATGTTCACATACTTGCCTATATACTACGTGTGTTATCAGAGGATTCCAGTACAATTCCAGCTCAGATATATGAGATAATAGTTTATCTCCCGCCAACTGTCTTGACGTGCATATTTGTCTCTGTGATAAAGATACGTCCTCCTCAAAACTTTCCACCATTTTTGACATACCTGCTTGCTACACTGCCTTTACCATTTACATGCATATTAATTCTTATGGGTATATGTCACGTTAATTTCGGAGGACGTTCCTGAGCTACGCAGGATCCCCAAGGCAACCATCACACATGCACTTAGACATTAAAGTAGTTACGCAACGATGCGTCTTCTCTTAAGCGCCATGCCTAACCTAATAGCGGAATGCTGCACGTTGCCTGAAAGGACACACTGTTGATGCTTAACGCCAAATTACCAGCAAACACAGCACCAAATTATTTTATTATTTATTTTATATATTCATTTATTATTATTAAGTTTTATTTCAATGAGCTCATATTTTGATCAACAATCTAGCCTAATCCGATAGACGAATTATTAGGAACTTTTCGCCACAGAACTTAATACTTTCAGCTAGCAAATTAGCTTTCTTAACTAACGGGACAAACTCAAACTAGTTTACAAGCCAGCTATGTAGGACAGCAGGAGGATTTTTTTTTTCCCCAATTGTTTGTTAGTGTATGTATATTGATCGATTCTGTTTATATATTGTATATATTTCTTTAGAATGTGTTGCTTTCTTAGATCTTTTAGCGTGCTTCACTTTGTCAGATTCTATTTAAGTGTTTTTTTGATTCAACAGGTCTGGCAGTAATCAGGCTTGGGTGTGGCAAGTAAATGTAACTCAGCTTTGACAATTTATTATAATTTAGGAAGAGAGAAAGCACATTGTGTTTACTTGGGTTTTCTTTGTGCAATATTAAAATCTGAATAATTTGCAAAAACTATGCAAAAAAACAGGGGGGGGGGCAAATACTTTTTCACAACATTGTATGTACAGTCAATACTAGTGCAAAAATGTTTCTATTTCTCTGTAAGTAGTATACAGGGCATTATTTCATAATTTCATGAGGTAAAATGACTCATTCCAGGACATTTCACCCTCTGCCCTGCCCTATCCTGAGGCCCAAACAAGCACACCTCTCTCAGTGTGCCAATTTCCAGAAAACTGCCAAGTTATTTCAAGCAATTTTAACACCTGACCAATCAAGACGCAGCTCGGGGGCGAACCACAAAAAAAAAAAAGAAAAAGAAAAAGACAACAACATACATGCTAGACAGCAGGATGGTGGAAAAATGTGTCTTGTTAGTGCTTGATTGAGATTAACAATATGTAAAACTGAAGATATTTTAATCCCAACACACACAAAACCTCCCCCTCGTTGGAGTTAGCCTTAATACTGAGAACTCGATCTAATTAATCTAGGAAGATTAACTAGCATAGATAATTAGCCAGCAGAAACAGACGGCTGCAGTAGTAAGAGCGTTGTTATGGTTACAGTCTGCATACTGTGTCAGCCACAACGAGCAAGTCATTTTTCTGTAGGAAAAAAAAATGCTTAGTGTGAATGCAGCTTTATGTGCTGAATAGAAAGAGAGAGAGAATGCTGTTCTAGCATAACAAATGGCTCACAAGCATAAATGCACTTCCCGCTGTAATCTCCCAGACACTAGATCCACTCTGTGATGACAAAAGATCCAGGTGTGTCGTCTACATGAACATCACAGGTGTGTCAGGTGTCGGGCTCATGCACGATTTATCATGGCAAATACTCTCACTTTAAATTTGGCAGGACAAACGCATTCGCACCCATGTGAACATATGCCTGTACATGCCCTCTCAAAAATCCCGTCTTAACCCATAATCATTAGTGTCTACAATGCTAATGGTAACAAAACCTGACCCTAAAGCGTGATCTAATATCATATACTGTATATATGGATATGTAATCCATATAAAGGTGTACATTCTCTTGGTTTACAGCCTATGGGGAGGAGGATGCAACTCTTCCCCTAAAGCAAATCAAAGCGGCACGTGGCCGCGACCAATCCGTTCTAATCTCTCTGATCCGTGCTGAAACACTACAGAGTTCAGGCGGCATGATGAGGCGCACGCCGCCACCGACGTGTTCAGACACGATCCTGTGAAGCAACCAAAACAGGCTGTGCCAACATGCTTCTGCATATTGACAAGCATTTATAGCCAAATAAACCGACGTCCCGAATGACCCAAGATTCTGTGTGACGGCTATTAGCACGATTACACAAGGCGAAGGGGAAAAACACACACTCCTACAGAAAATGAAACTGGGACAGCATAAGACTCTTTTATTGAACTGTTACGCTAATTATATTGCGGTTTATACAGCTGGAGTAAACATCTTGGGCACTATACTGAGATGCCAGATGTTACTCTGGCCAAACATCTCATCGCAAATGGTGGAGTGACATAAAACTGCAAGATCCTCTATTTTTCCTAATGGTTTATTCCAACTTTACTCTACTCAACAACTCCAAGATTTGCAAATTCACATAAACTGACCTAGGTAAAGTCAATGCAAAGTCAAAATACCCGGTACCAGAAGATGACAAAGATGGGTAAAGGAAAAAAAAAAAAACAATCTATTCAGTTACACATCATAATCCGTTCGTACCACACACTGACTCCAAATCTGATTATTATTTTTTTTAAATACATTTTGGATTTATATATGCTTGCATTTGAGGTGGTAATATGTTGTAGTTCCTCTAAAATCCTGCAGGTGGCACATGCTAAATTCTGGAAGACAGAACATTATATTTGTGGCATTAACAAATTATTTACCAACTTTGTTTAGAAATGTAACGACATCTAAAAAAAAAATCATATTAAAGTATATGTATAAATTTATGATGATTAAATAAATTGCAATACAAATCGAATTGACGTCATGGTATCGCGATAATATCATATCGCTTGGTCTATTGTGATTCCCATCCTTACAACATAACGCATCTTATTTGTGCCGCTACTTTATCATAAATTAATTTTATACCATCAAAAAGGCTTGAGCTAAAAATTATACATACTATAATCTTCGAAAATATCCATATCTGTATCCCTGTTTTATCCCCAACAGCTCACTTCATTAACAAGCCCCTATGAAACAAAAGTTACATAACGAAGCCGTACTTTATGAACAATCACACTCTGTATTATTTCTAGTGCAGTTTAAAGCACCTAAAGGCATTAACTGAATAAAATACTTTTGATACATAAACTTGGACATGTCTGCTTTGTCACAGTGTGGGAGAAGTGGAGCGATGCTCGCGGCTCTACAGCATCAGCAATGAAAAGGTCAGAGCTGAAAGTGGGGCAGAATGATGAGGAGGAACAGCGCACTTGGCCAGTCTCCATTAAACAGCTCTATCCTGCGCAGGGCATGCCACAGACAGCCAATGCAGTTTACATCAGCTGGGTATGTGATGGAAAAATCAGCTCTGGGCGGAGCTGCCCTGCCTGTGAGCTTCTTGTTTCACTGACTTTATTGTCGGTTGGGGAAACATGACGCGACCTCAAAGCAGCATTGTGTGTCTGTGTGTATTGAGTGAGGCCAGCTTTCTGTTCTCGCATTTCCTGCTTTTTGAATCAAGTCTCGCTGCATGTTGTGTTACTTCCTCTTTCCTGACTCCTCCCAGAAATCTCCCTGCTATTTCAGGAATGTAATTCCGACACGCTCTCGCTTTCTCGGGTCTCTCCTGCAGACGCACACAAAACGGCTCTTCACTTTCAGTGCACTTCACCTTCTATCATTTATAAATTATTCGGTTATATAAAAATAAAATGGTCATTTTTCACAACATTTCCAGTCAAATGGCGCTGAAACAAGTTCCTGTTTACAGCCACAGCACATTAAACTGCCTCAGGCAAGACCGATTAAGGGTACGAACAGTACTTTATGTTATTAATAGACGTAATAGTAGTAGTATTGGTAATATAATACACAAGAACATCACACTGACTTTGCTTTATGTCAAACGACTAAAAAACGCTTTAATGAGCCCGGCATTAAAAAAAAAACCTCCACAATTCAGTGAGCTTTTATGTATTATGCACTACAATTATATGTTTGAACGCTTTATATAAAAAAACATGAACGATGTGGCAGTGCAATAATGTGTTCTAGCCAATCACACGCCAAAAGCAGTGGACATGGGAAGTGGACAAAAGGAGAAAAAGCTAGTATGACCAAACCAGTAAAACAGATTTTTCAAACTTACTTCATGTGAACTAACTATTGTGGGTTGGATCCACATCTGTAGCCACTGAGACAGAATTAGCCACTTGTATAAATAACTCAAGAGGCACGCAAACCTCAATTTGAACAGATCAGATCAATGCGTGCGCAGATCACTGCCTGCAAATCTATTTCCTAAAATACATCATTAATAGACTTGAATAAAAACCTCATGACGAGCTTAACCCTAACAACCAAGAGCCAAGAGCCAGCCTCATCCCCTGCACTCCAGTCCATTTTCGGCCTTCCACCCATCTAAAGAGTGAACGACATGCTTAAGGCAGACTATCCATCTATCGAAAAAGGTTGTCATGCCTGAGGGTCCACACCTGAACCTGGTATATTAAAGACGGCAAAGCCTGAAACAAATAGGCCTAGACACTATTATGACTGCAAATAGCATGTTCAAAGAAGATCACCACTCCCAAAGAAAAAAAAACAAACAAACAGGATGTAAAAGTAACGCCACGCCCATTTACAAAAGAAACCGTCTGCACAAACATCACTATTTAAATACTTTTTTAGTTGACCCTAATATTAAACTATTATTCAGTAAAAAATAATCAGTAGTTTTGAGCACAGAAGTTCGACTTTTACTTGGCAGTTGCCTAAAGGATGTCACACATTTCCTAAACTGTTCAACCCAATGACCCATGACTGGCTTAATTTAGGAAAGTTCCAAGACACTTATCGACATCATAGTTTATACCATGGGCGTCAGATGGGCGCAACTTGGATTGTGATAAAATTTCTTGTGAATGGCTAGCCACAGTAAAACATCTGAATGGTGCAAAGGGTTTAAAGAAATCTGCACGCCTGTGAATGACGATCCCGGCCGAGGTGGCTCAGAGCCCACTGCAGTCGTTCCCATGAACATCCAGTGAGTGGAACTCCTGATTCTTAAAAATGAATAGATAATCCGTCACCAATTTCTGTAAAAAAAATGCATCTGTCTATGGGAACTGTACACACAATCCTTCACCAACACTGCTTGTATGTTACAGGAACTCGCCTGAGAGTTATTACCATGTCCTACCTACAGTCCTGACCTCGCTCCTAGCCATTTCCACAGGTTTGGGCCATTAAAGGAGTTCCTGGGAGGCCAGTGCTTCAGATGTGAAGTAAACAGACCGACCATGGCTCTGGGTGTACTGGGAAAACTTTCTATCTTGATGGTATCCAGGCACAAGTGAAACACTGGGATAAGTGCATTAGTGTAGCAGGGGATCATATAGAGAAATAAAAGGAATTTTTACTTTCATGTTCTGTTATTCTGCACAATCAAAAGTCCCGGTTTGACTTGAACATCTCTCGATATACATGTAGGATAAAGGATTTATAAATGGATCCCATATGGTGGAAATTTTTCAACATAATATACAATTCATGCCATTCATCCTTTGGAGTTATTTTTATTTTCCACTCCTCTTTCAAACAAGCTGTTTCAGTATCTATGCAAATGAGCTCCTGCAGAGCCACGCCCCTCCCAGAGAACAGCAGAGCTGAGCAATAACCCAGGGGAGGGGTTTTGCTTATATGAGGTCATGTTAGGGAAAAAAAAAAATCTAATTGACTTGTTTAAGACTTCACCCATACAAAAAAAAAAACAAGATGTTTTTGCCATTTAAAGATGACAAATTTCACCTTCTGTTACACTGCATCCATTTCTCTGTTCACATCAAATCCTTCAAGCACTTAAAATGCAACTTGAGTGCTGTTTGAAAAGAATTTGACCCCACCTTAAAACATTATTTGAATAGACACTGTTTAAATAAGAAAGTAGTAACAAAGTAGTAGAAATGCTTTATATTCACACTGATCCAAATACAAAAAAAAAATAATAATAATAATATCATACGCCAGAACTATTGATGCAAAGCGCACAGTTGTCCAAGTCCCCAGCCCTGGGCCTCTTCCCTCTGGGTTTATTTTTTTCTGTCCTCGGCCAGAGAATATCTGACAAAAGGAACGGAAAAGTGACCAGCTGGACGCTGAGCATGCATAAAGACCGCATGATTGTTATTCCTTTCACACAGCTTGAAGAACTGAGCTGGAAAGCGCACTCAAGTTGTGTGGAAAGACAACAAAAATATGACCATGACG
The DNA here is from genome assembly GCA_028570985.1 of Heterobranchus longifilis. Lineage (NCBI taxonomy): Eukaryota > Metazoa > Chordata > Actinopteri > Siluriformes > Clariidae > Heterobranchus > Heterobranchus longifilis. Next base: position 8,384,569 of record JAOVVB010000030.1, read on the forward strand.
TACAAAGACATGTGAAGCACACAAGACGTTTCAGTCCTGCAAGGCATCGTTACCCTGATAATGAAAACGCAAAACCAAATTGTGTAATTGACTTTGTGCAGACAGGTCTCCTGATCTGACAAGTTCAGGCACCGCAATTAGGTTTAAAGCTCGTTAACGATGTTCCAGATTTTCACGCCTGGAAACTACTGACCTACTAAAATCCAAAGGATGAGCGGGAAGGGAGAGGAAGAGGAGTAGCAGGAACATGTATAGACTTCCAGACACAACACAAGTAGCGGGAGAGGAATGGTTAGCGTACCAGTAATGTTTCTCACCTTCAGATTCTCAAGAAAGAAATAACGGATGACTGTAACTTTAAACAACCGAGTGTGAACATTACTGAAGGTGATGACAACGTGATGTCTTGGCACTCGGTCATTAATTCAAAGAGCTGAGCTAGAGTGCCGAAAGATCGGCAGCAGATACTGCAGTGCAGCCTGGAAACGTTTGTCTTGTTGTTAAAAAAAAAAAAAACCACGAGAGAGACAGAACGTATACTGTAAGAAGGACTCAGCACAGCTCTTCACTGGACCATTACAGCCAGAAAGCACGACCAGCAGCAGGACAATGTGCTGAGTGGGCCAGGAGACTCCGCGAGGTGAGGAAGATCCTCGACACAGATCCAACACAGTGATAACGAGGCATACTCTTCAGGCTGGTTTACACAAGATCTCGGGCACTTTCTAAGTATATACCAAAAACAAAGCTGTTAATAGCCAACAGTGCCGTCCTTCACAAAAGGCCGGGACAAGTAAAGGTCAACTGAAGCCCAAAACAGTGATAGGTGAGGGATCTCACTGTGAAACTGTACTGTAGGTCCTGTTGTGTTCAGTAAGTAAGCGAGATCAGATAGCACCTCAATCACGGATCTACGTCACTCCTTTCTTTCATCCGAGAAGCTCATGCTGCTCTTTGGAAATTCTCCATCAAGACACTTTGGCTCATTATAAGAACAGGGAATACGGCCTCATTATTCACTAATCTTTGTTTTAACCGAGCCTTCCAGGGCTCAATTTTGCTGAACATTTTTTGGCCTGATTTTTCTGTCACAGACTAAAATTACACCTCAAAAGAACTCCTCTTTGGTCTCGCGCTGAAATCAGCACTTCATATGAAACTCT
>JAOVVB010000030.1:8398483-8412394 GCA_028570985.1 Heterobranchus longifilis
TCGGAGCCCACTGCAGTCGTTTCCATGAACATTCAGCAAGTAAACAACCTGAAGTGTCAGATAACTTGACGCCAACTTGTGGAAGAAACACAATCATACACACAATCGTTCACAAACACAACTTGCAAATTGCAGGAACTCAGCTGGGAGTTATTACCACATCCCCCGTACAGTCCTGACCTTGCTACAAGCCATTTCCTCATGTTTAGGGCTTTAAAGGAGTTCCTGGGAGGCCAGCGTTTCAGACGTGAAGCAGGTAGTCCAATCATGGCTCTGTTGTACTTTCCACCAAGCACTAGTGAAACGCTGGATAAGTGCATTAGTGTAGTAGGGGATTATATAGAGAAATAAAGGGAGTGTTTATGCTCATAACTGTGTTGTTTTATTCTGCACAATTAAAAGGCCTGGTTTGACTGTGAGTTTAGTATACCTTAGTGTACACCAAAAAACCTGTTAATCTGAAATGAGATAAAAATTGGTGGTTGTTTACAATCTCTGCTTTAAATTCATCCAGATCATTAAAAAAAATACATAAATAAAAAAATTAAAAAATCAGTACTGTGTTTATCTGTTTTCACACACTGGGTTCTGTACAATGGTTTGTGATGCAGCCAAAGCTTTTGTTCCAATAAGCCACACATTGTGCCATCTAGTGGCCAAAGAAAGGCCAAGTATAGGTAAGTAAGTAAACATGTTTCTGTATAAACAGGTAAATATTTTAATTTGTCTGCATAAAATTTGGCAAATGCTGGTACATATGTAAGATATATTCATGTAATGTGAGGAAAAGTTATTCATGAATAAAACAGTTGGCATTCTGACTGTTAAAGCGGATCGTAGATTAAACTAAAAAGTCACAATTTACCAGTTATGGTACAATGGAAGTTACTTCCTTCCAGGAATTTTCTTACCTCATAACACAGCTACACAAGTCTTAAATCGTAGGGTTTTTTTTAAGAATGACTTAAAAATGCAAATTATAAAAGCAACTCTAGCAAAGGGCAAAACACACAGCTGTAGTGAGAAATACAGCATTAAAACAGCCACTGCTGCAATACACGTCTCTTCCAATTCTAATACCGGAAAGGGTAGGTTACTATTTGCTTAATTGCTGATGATCCAGAATGTATACGTGCTGGTGAATCCTGATCATCACTGGTGCAACTACAAAACGAGTACAGTTACTTTCAGACATTTTGTATCTGTACCTAGTTTAATTCCTTCTCCATTGTCGAGAGAGAGTGCAATGACCTAAAACACACTTAAAGCCCAGAAGTTAACAGCATTGAGGACAGTGACCCGTTACAAAATACTGCAGCATTTTATTATAACTTTGGAGAGACGTTGACAAAGACCAAATTGTGATGGTTGGATGATTTGATCATCACTATGGGAAGAAGATGCAATGTGATGCTCTGAGCAATGTTCTGCTGGGAAACCTTGGGTTTGGCCATTTATATGGGATGTTATTTTGAAACGTACCACCTACCTAAACTTTGTACAGACCATGGCAATCGTATTTCCCTAATGGCAGTGGGCTCTTTCCTACGGATAATGCACATTGCAACACTACCAAAATGATTCAGGGACGCTTTGATGAACATAAAGAGATCAAGGTGCTGACTTGGCCTCTAAATTCTCCAGATCTCAGTTTGATCAAGCATTTGTTGGATGCGCTGGAAAAAACAAGTCTGTTCTAATGAGGCCGGCTGTACAGTACCTTGCAACTTACAGGACTTAAAATCATCCGCAGCTCGCTTCTTAATGCCGGCTACCACAGCGCACCTTTAACCATCTTGTGTGGTGCACTGTGCAGAAAAGAAAGGATCTAACAGAAGATACAGAAAAGCTGATCATTTCGAATCCAACATTTATATGCATATTGAAGTCAGCCATAAGCACTAAAGCAGATTTGAAACACTCTACAGCAGTGTTGCATGCTCTGCCAGCGGATATTACTCATGGCCCACTGTTCCTCTGAATCCATCAGCCAGACACACATTACACACAACACGGTCAGACAAAATAGAACATACAATGATTAAACATGAATAGCGACTCAGGCATAAACCCAGCACCCTCTGCTCTTTTACTACTAGAGCTTGTCAAGATTTCCTTAATGTTGGCCATGTCTCCATTCTTTGGTCATGATGTCACCACAGTGATATCGAAAGAATAGCACATTGAAATAATGTAATGGATAAAAAAAATGCAATAAATAAACCGATATTTGCTGCTCACAGGATGCACAGTCTGTCTGATGATAACGACATGGCAGTCTACATTAATATGCACTGACCGGGTGTCACAAGGCAAGAGTTCAGAGCTATTCAAAGTTGCCAGATCATCAAGAAGTAGTGTACTGGCAATACATACAAACACTGTGATCATTACTTATAGTGAAACCCTACCACAGCTGGAAGTCATAATCAGCCTAATCATCAACATCATCGTGCACTTCCTGGCAGCCCCAGTCGGCACATAGGCATTAGCAGGAAACTGCCCAAACACTAAGGTATCCACATGTATTATTCATTTTTAAGAAAAGGCCGGAGACCCATTAGGTGTCTTTTTCAAATTTCTGCAGCTGTTAATAAAATATTCACTTAGATGAAAAACCTGAGTCTCTATTTTAAGACTATAAATGTAAGAAAAAGCTCATTTGGTACACCAACCTGACACTTTCCTGTAAACATTACTCATCCATTCAGAAAGCCATACGGCTATACACTCCTATAAATGCATACACTGCTATAAACAAGGTTCCATCTAGCACCACAAAGTCTACCAGGATGTGGTCTGGGAACCTGTAGTCTGGGGAAACCGATGCAAGTTCGATGTACAGTATTGAGATTTTGCATGTGAGAAAAATATAATATAAAAGCTGAAACTGGTAAGAATCCAACCAACTCTTGGAGGAACCCATCCCTATTTTAAGAGGGAGATGGCTTATCGAATTTATCCATCATACATCAGCTGCAATCATGAAACAAACCCACTACAGTAAGACAAACTAAATGCCTCTCCATCCAGTATTTGGAGGACATGGCTGAGGTGGGCAGAATGGAAACTACCTAATTTACCAACCTAATTATTTCACAGCAATCGCTTTTCTCATCACATCTAGCTCTCTCTCCTGCTTTGCTTCTTTGCCATCATTACACTTCTTTTCAACGCCCCCTACTTTGAACCCAAGTCTTTATCTGAGGCCCTGCTACCTCATGTGCTTTCTCTTCGCCTTTTTTCCCATTTTTTTCCACTTGATTGCACTCCAGTGTCCCCCACCACACATACACACACACACACACACACACACACACATCTGCTCTGTCTTTTTCAAGTTCAAATTAAAATTCTAATGCTCACTCTCTCTGTATTTCCCTGTTTGTTTTGGGCCTTTCTTGCCTTTTTTACTTCTCACTGTGCTTTCTTTTTCTCCATAGCCTTGGAAACTAAAGGACTGGGAGAGTTTATGTGTCCCCATGGCAACAGGGGAGGACAGGGAGATTGAGGCTCCTCTGAGTTGTGTGGGGGGAAAAAAGAAATATATATATATATATATATATATATATACACTTCTTTCATAATTTCATAAAAGAATATGGAAGCACGACTGAGGTTTACAAAACTGTAACTGAATGAAGCACGGCTTCTGGAGCAAAGTCCATTGGACAAAGGAGAAATTGTTTGGCCTTAATGTTTATGTTTGGGAAAAACCAACAGCATTTCAGCAGAAACACCTCATACCCACTGTCAAGCGTGCCAGTAGAGGGGTAATAATTTGGGCTTGTTTTAGCAGCTACAGGACACCTGGGCACCTTGTAGTCAATAAGCCAATGACCATGAACTCGACAGCTAAAGCTTCGCCAAAATTTGGTCATGTAACAGGACAATGATCCAAAGTGCACTTATAAATCTACATTCAAATGGATGAATTTTTCTAAAATTCTTGAAATAAAAAAATTAAGTTATTGGAATGGCCTATCCAAAGTTCAGACCACAAACTATCTAAAATCCCATTCTGGGACCTTAAGAGAGCTGTGCATAAGCAAATGCCCAAAAACCTCAATGAACCGAAGCAATATTTTCAAAAATAATGGACCAAAATACTTCCAGAGCGATGTGAGAGACGGATAAAGTCATACAGGAAATCAGGTTTTTGCTACTAAAGGTGGATCTACAAGCTATTGCATTATTAGGGGTACTTAGTATTACCCACATGTTTTTGTTAGTTGTTTTTTTTGGCCTCATTTTTGTTATAATAAATAAATAATGGTACAGTGAAAAAGGATATACATTATTGTTCTTCTGAATTGTATCAGATGATTATGTTTTATTATGTTTTCTTTATACAAAAGCACATAGAATTAAAAGAAGGGGGTACTAACTTTTGAACATGACTGTAGAAATATCTGTGTGTGAGACTGTCATGAATGAGATGCCAATTAGTACGCTTCCTATTTGGCCTAGTCATTAATTTTCCCACTCGGTGACAACTTAATTAATAACATACAGTATGAATCCCATTTCTGGTCATACCATTGCATTTCCATGTGTAATAAAAAATAATGACAGCATGCCAGAAATGCTTCGATACTCTCTGGATTTGGGGGATTTCCATCGTTATGAGCTCAGAAAGGAAATAAAAGTCTACTAGTGATAATACACTAGAGATCAAACTGAAAGAACGCACACCTAGCAGACAAAGTGCGATTTACAAACTAAATACGGTTGCAAGGTGAAAAGCATTTTCAGCACGGAGCGAATATGAGCAAATCTGTTTTCATTTGTAAACTGTGACTGAATCCATTTCTCACTTCTTTTTTTTTTTTTGTTACTTAATCACCAGGCTCAGTGCTACACAAACTTGGTCTCCTTCCTATTCTCCGCCTTCTTGCGGTTGCTCACAGTCCATTTCTTTGTCTCATTCTTGGCTAGTCTGCATTCAACACAACAGACTTAATCAGCAGTAATGAAATAGACTGGAATAGCAATATAACTAAGACAGAGGGGGGACAGAGGGGGGACAGAGTCCGATATTAGATTAGCTTCCCCTCTTTTCTTTCCAAGTGCACAACCTCTGAGTCACTACTGAAGTGCCTAATTCTGTGACACCCTTCACAAACCAAAAAACTGTTTGCATATTTTTTTTAAAATGGCATATACTGTACCAGACACTGGATAGACAACTGTACTGCTCTTCTCTATTAAGCCACAACACTTTTAAGTAACATGCATGGCTCTGACAAAATTCCCATTCGCAAGACAAATGACACGTTTATACACTCTATTTATTCATGTAAGTTTTAAACTTATAACATCGTTAGATACAGCTTACACTTACTTAGTAACAACTTAAAGTGGGATTTGCTCCATGTAATTTAATCCACATAAACAGATGTTGTTACATCATCTGTGATATGGTGAAGGTAGCTAAAGGAAGATGCATTGTGTCTCCGGTGTCAGTGCTCTTTAAACATCAGGTACAGCTGTAACCTTTTATTCATTTTCTGTTTAACTCTTTATAGCTGCTACAGTATAGTGTAATTGATAACTAATTTGTTTTTGCAGATAAAGTGTAATATAGCCGTTATTTACTTAAATAAATGTAGAAATGTAATCCTTCCCAGACTGCTATGGTATACAATGAATAAAACACTGGGAAATGCTTTTATAGGGGAAAAAGTTTTATTCCTTCCTATCCAGTCACACATTATATTTCATGGGTCATATTTAGTGTGCAATAATGTCATAATGTCATATTTAGTCTATTAATTTCATCAAAGGTTAGTGTGCAATATGGTACTTACTGTTTTAGGACTCTTTTATTTGATTTGATTCTACTTTATTCTATCTATCTATTTTATTTATTATTATAATTTATTTATTTATTACTTTTCCTTTCTACTGGATAACAAATGTGAGCAAGTGTAAACAAAGTCAAACCACTTTTTCTCTTTTCGCTAATTTCTCCTAAACAGATGATCTGAATTACTAAGTGCATACGAGCTCTTGCTGTAACTCATTTGTCCTGTGAACAACCTTAAATCGTTCTCTCAGACATCCCCATGATGTGTGCTTAATAACAGATGCGGAGACAGATGGATTTCCTACCTGCCACTCGCACCACAGCTCTCTCCGCAGGGTCCAGCACCGAGTCCTGGCTCTTCCGCTTGCGCCTCTCGTGTTTGGACAAATTCCATGGCAGAGTGTCTCCTTTTGGCCCGGTGGTGCTGTGCGGGCACGGGGACAGGGATCCCCCCGAATGCTCGCTACGAAACGAACGCTCGCTCACACACGAACGCTCGCTCAGACACTCCTCGTCAGAAGAAGACATGTTGCCGTGGGGCTGGAAGAAAGAACGCATGGGGAGTGGGTTGGTTAGTGAGAAGTAGACATAAATGAAGAGGACATGTTTGAACAGGACAACAAAGTTATTTGTATAGTTATTAAATTAGCTGCACATTTCTTATATTGAGAATAACAGAGACGATAATGTGCAGGAGCAGATCAGGTGACTCAAGAATGATGATGGAGAGAAAAGGGAGAGAGAGAGATCGATCATCCTCATTACTAAACTATTAATATAAGCTTAAGTCCAGATCAATACAGGACATTCTGGTGAAAGCCCAGAGGAGCGATCTTTCTCCCTCTGTGATCAGATTGAAGGAATGAGGCCTGTGGGAGCAAGATTAGACACCTGTCTGTCTCCAAGCTTCACAAAAACTCAAAGATCAATACCGCTGACCTAAGCGAGAGGTAGCTGCACATGTCACCTTTAATAAAAACATATGACCAGAACCCTTACGGCCCACAGTTCTTCTGAAACTTTCACGAGTTAACTTTGTGTCCTGGATTGACCACATCTGTACTGTAAGTGTATACAAAGACTTAGCTGTTTGGTAAGTACAGCCTAAATGGAACAGAATGGATTTTTTTTTTTCTAGATCAATGAGCAGTATCTATGTCCAATAGATGTGCATGTCTGTGTCTGTTACATTTTTTTTTCCTGCAAAGAGTTTAAAGAGATTCTTAAAGAGGCCAAAGTGCGATCAACATTCCGGCCTTTGTTGCCATGTTTTCCTTCTGTGGCAGCCAGCACTTATAAATAGCCGTGGTTCAAAACCACATGGTCTCATTATGCTTGTGTGGCACAATGTAAAGGAAAAAAAAGGCAGGTTTTTTTTTTGTAAATGTGTAAAAGCACATTCAACTGAATCCATTCAATCTTGCCATACACTGCAGGAGTCCTGTGTGCTGACACGGAATTGGCACAGCATTTACAAATACACTTATGGAAAAACGCATGCCTCAGCATCATGCTTCACTCCCTGGCAAGGAAGAGAAATTATGGACCAGATCAGACCATGATCTAAAACCTACACTAGTAACCTGCTTAGGCAAGAAGGCCTCTTAAAGGTATGTAGCTTTCACTACAGAGGGAATGGCATGAACGGAATACACTGACCAACGGACACACATTCCTCAGTGTACCGCACTCATCAGTGTTCTCCATTTATTGTTGACTAAATGAATAGAGTTTATATCTTACTACAATGGAGATGCCTATTTAAAAAGAATAACAGCGCTAGATTAACAGTGGATCCTCATCCAGGATTAGAATATGAAAAGGGTTCTTAGAAGAACATAAAAATAATGATCTGGGGCTATCCACAATGTGTCAGCCTCCCCATCTATCTCATGCATCAATCCTAAATAACCACCATAACACCGCCACCAAAGTGGAAATATTTAACTTGAGCAGTATTCTTAAAAAAGGGGTCAGACTGACATGGAAATAACAGGGTAGTCTATGCAGCAGGAGATCTGACTAAATACTGCAGTGTTCCCTCCGTGTCATTGCCGGGTTTAGGAACAGCCCACCAACCCAAAAACATCTGTTCGAATGCAGCCCTGTGGTCAGAAAATCTTATTAATAAATGATTGAAGAACATAAACTACCTAGAAAAATATTAGCCATCTCTTCCAAGTTGACTCCTATAACATGGACCAACAAGTATACGTAGAAAAGTTTACATAGTGTTCATACCACTACATACCAGGAGAACCTAATAAATTGGCGGTACAGTAAGTACAATCAAGAAACTGATATTTCATCAAAGAATGAAGAGATGTTTGATGTGCTGAGTATCACATGGATCACTGGGCCATGGATCAGATCCATTTTGACATTCTGCTGATGTGTTTTATGCCATGATTGTAAGTGAAGCTAATGAACACAAGATGGATCTTGATGATGATCAGGGAACATAAACGATCTTACTGCATACAGTACTGCTGGAAATAACAGCACCAAAACTGTACTATTTCTTGATACTGACATGGTACCACCAAAGGTGCATCATTTGTGCATTAGGTATTTGTCTTTTACCTGGTAAGGTACAGATAATAAACTTTAATTAACTTACACAATGCCTGGCTAGGAAATACTCAAACAATCTAAGATTTCATTCAATCACCTTTAGCTTTGATTACAGAACACAATGTGGTGTGAAAATGATTCAGACTCACTCATTCACAACTCGAGTCCTGAAATATGTCTGTGCCATCAGGGAAGAAAAACACCATTGATGTGATACCCTCACACTGATGTGACTTCGTTTATTTGTCACATAACGTTGCTGAGCCTAGACCTGACCAACTGAAGCAAACCTAGATCATAACACTGCCTCCAGGGGCTTGTACAGTGGGCACTATGCATGATGGATGCATCACTTACCTTCTTACCCTGATGCATCCATCACTCTGGAATTATGGTCATTTTGGACTCATCACAGTCCACACAACCTTTTAAATTGTTCCAAAGTCCAATCTTTATGCTCCCTTTTTTTGGATCAGTCTCATAATTGGTTTTCTTATAGCCACACAGCTGTTTAGTCTTATCACATTGTGAGTATATGGAAATGTTTCTCTATTAAACATAGCAATGTGTTGAAGGGTTCTTAAGCCAGTTCCAGTCATTTCCAGTTCAATTTCCAGTTCAAATCTCCCTAGGTGTTTTCCTTACTTGATGTTGCCTAATAATGTAACATTTCTGAAATAGCGACTTTTTTTGTTGGGGCCAGGCAGTGTATTTAAAAAGTGGTCCTGAGCTCCAATGATGTAACTTGAATCATATTTAAAATGCGTCCTTGAGGGACACAACAGAGAGGAGTTCACACCTATCATCAGATGATGCCACGGCCATCTGTCGGAGCCAAAAGAACCAAACTGACTGACCTCTCTGGGTGGGAGGGATGGCATACATGCTCTCTGATCAGTAACAAAGAACCGTGAAAATCTTTCAGTTCAGGTATGTGGAAGAGGGTAGCTTGTGCAGTATCAGCATCAGCATAAAACCATGCAGGTCACTGGATTCATGTGTCTCCAAAAGCGTAAAGCATGTATTAGCGTTGTATGTTATAGAGAGCTATATTTAAAGATAGACTACATTCCAATTTTAAGTGAAAGATACAGTACATATTAGAGATACAAATGGTGCAGCATTGATGATATGACATACTGTGAGTGACAGGGAAACGTTTTGTTTGATACTGTAGCACGGATACAGCGAGGATGTCTAGATCAAGAGATCCTCAGAGATCTGACATGTGTATTGTTAAAAATCAATTTGTATATTTCTAGTAAATGTGCTATATAGGTTATAAGGCCAGGCAGCGCTGCGGCTTAGTGTCTCTAGGTGGTTAGCACTGTCTCTAGGGTCCGGATTCGATTCCCACCTCGGGGGTGTGTGTGCATGGAGTTTGCATGTTCTTGTTCTCCCCGTGCTTGATGGGTTTCCTCACACAGTCCAAAGACATGCTAACTGGTGTTCCCAAATTGCCCGTAGTGTGTGAATGAGCGTGTGTATGGATTGGCACCCCGTCCAAGGTGTACCCTGCCCTGTGCCCTATGTTCCCTGGGATGGACTCCAGGCTCCCCGCGACCCCGTATACTGGATAAAGCCGTATAGACGATGTGTGAATGAGCGGTGGATTGTTTGGGACATGAAGCGTCCTGCTCCTCACAGAACAACATGGAAACCCGGAACTCCTTCCATAAAAAAAACTCATTTATGTACTGTATGATTCGACTTTCAGATTTCGAGGGTGTGTTCAGGAGTGTGATTAAAACCCTAGACTGTACTGAAAAACTGGCTGTTTTTTAAAAAAAAAAAAAAATTTATTTTATGGGTGGGAAATGTGTCGGCATCTCTCTGGCCCATGGGAATCAATAAAAAGGCTCTTTATGAAGGAAGGGTCGTACTCACTGGTTGTGTGCTGCTACAAAGGATCAAAGTCAAAGCTTATTTAAAAAATAAAAAATAACACATCAAAGGAAAAGAAAGGTTTCACAATGTACAATGTAACGTAAAATCTGGGATTGGCTCATGATGGGAAGCCTTTTGTCCATCCAGCACACACACACACACACACACACACTATACCTCATGATGATGATGATGATGATGGCTGAGATCACAGTGCTGGTGCGCCACCAAAAAAAAAAAATAATAATAATAATAATCCTCCCTAATGAAATAGCAGGCTTTAATAAGATCAACTGCTTTTCGATCACATGAATTCAATTGTAATTGAATAGAGCGCTGTGAATGAAGATGAGAAGCAGAAGCAGACAGTTTTACGTGTCTAAAGCGTCTTACCGGAGATGGTCGGAGTCCCCGAGCCCCGGACTGAGCCACGCGGGCAGGGATGCGAGGAGATCCCGGCGAAGCTCCGCTGATCCACCGGCTTTAAAGCGATCCGCTGTGGACGGTTGGGGAGGCGATGATCACAGCGAGCCGGGTAACGGAAGAGCAGGACTAGACTGGCCGACTGCTCCGGTAATGGCTGTCTCTTCCCCTCCTTTCATATCCCTCCTTCTCTCCCGCTCTCACTCCTTCTCTCCCCCTCCTCCTCCTCCTCTTCCTCATAGTCTCTCTCTCTCTCTCTCTTTTTCTCTTTCCTACTCCTGCTCCTCCTCTCCACCCCCCTCCACCTCCACCACCACCACCACCATCACTATCACATTCCCCAATCTCCATCCACACACCTTAATGAGCTCATGACTGAATCAGAAGTCACTAAAGACAGTATGTTTCAACAGTATAGTATTCAATGATGCATGAGCTGCATGTGATTTTTGGCCTAGGAGTACATATAGCTATACAAAGTGGGGAAAGGTTTGTCTAAATACATGAGCATCACACTCATACTCAAATCTGTTGCCGCACAGGTTGTACAGGGTGACCTTTTATGCTAAGGGATAAACATGTGCCCCTGTGCACCAAGCGAGGTCTGTAAAGGCTGCAGTAGAAGATCTCAAATCTTGCACAGAGCTCTGATCTCAACACCAATGAATACATTTTGGATGATATGGAACGCTAAATGATAATAATAATAATAACAGGCGGCATGGTGGCTTAGTGGTTAGCACTGTTGCCTTGCACCTCCAGGGTCCGGGTTCGATTCCCAGCCAGGTTCGATTCCCACCTCCGAGTGCATGTTCTCCCTGTTCTTGGTGTGTTAGTCCGGTTTCGTTCCGACATGGGGACATGTAGATTAGGCTAATTGGTGTTCCCAAATTGTTTGTAATGTGCAAGTGAGTGTGTGTGCCCTGCAATGGATTGGTACCATTGTCCAGGGTGTACCCCTCCTCATGCCCTACGTCTCATGGGATAGGTAAAGGTAATAAGTGAGTGATAATAATAATAATAATAATAATGCATTTTATTGATATAGGCGCCTTTGTAGTCACCCAAGGTCACCATCTAATTCAAAAAAGAGAGAAATTAAAATCACCTTAAACATTTAAAACCACAGCCATGACTATCACATTCCCCAATCTCCATCCACACACCTTAATGAGCTGATGACGGAATCAGGAATCACTAAAAATCAGAGTTCATATAATATTGACAAAGTGCACAATGATGCATGAGTTAGACAGTGCTGCATGTGATTTTTGCCTAGGACTACATATACACAAAGTGTTTAAAGGTTTGTCTATACATGATAGACTCATACTCATATGTGCATGGGGAGAAGACTCCATGCACACAGACCCAAGATGGAAATTGAACCCATATCCTGGAGTCATCACCTAAAACATTTAAAATCACATAGAGATTTGAGTGCTGCCTTACATCATGTAGGATAAGCACTTCTGAATAAAAGGGTCTTTAGACGTGATTTGAATGTGGTTGGAGTGTATAATGTATTTTACAGATGTTTTCAGGAAGAACATTCCAGAGACGAGGGGCAGTGCTGCTAAAGTCTCTAGAGCCCATGGTGGTCAGGAGGCCAGGGGGTGTGAACATCAGCGTCTGATCTCACTAATGCTCTTGTGGTTAAATGAACACAAATCCCTAAAGCTATGCTACAAAATCTAGTGTAAAGCCTTTTCAGATGAGTGGGGGTTTTGATAACAGAAAAAGGGAATAAATCAGAAAGGGTGGTCAAAAAGGACATGTGAGTGTGATGGTCAGGTGTACACAAACGTAGGCCATATAGTTCACTATGTAGCCCACATCAAAATATTGTATTTGTTGATGATGTAATGATGTAATCCGATACAGACAACTTAGTGAATGAACAAACTCTCTGCAATGAACTGGTGCTAGATTCAAAAGTCGACATTTTATGTTTGTTCCTGGGGGGCCAGGGGTTTACATACACACATCCCTGTATGGATTTCTGTGTGAGTGAGTGGTAGTCAGAGCTACTGAAGTGTGACTAAAAGCGCAGGAATTTAGCTCAGCACCACAAGATTAACTCAACCAAACACTGTCGGTCTAATCAAACTAAACTTCCAGTATGACTACGACTTTACAGATGAGAGCCTGCATGAGAAACATCATATTTTATCTCCTTATGAGTAATGCTAAGCATGTGAATGTAGTTTTGTAGTTTATTGTGCTAGGTTGTATATACAGTGCATCTTAAAATATTAGAATATCATGGGGGGAACAAATCATAATTGAATTCACAAAGTGAAACTTGTATGTTCAAGATTCATTACAGTGAAATGTTTAAAGTTTATTAACTCATTAGATTTCTAAGATCAAACAAATGTAATATTTACTAATATTTACTAATATCAATTAAAAAAGGATTTACAATACAGAAACAACTGCAAAGTATATATATATATATATATCCTCCGTGTGCTTAAATACAATCTACATTTCTGAAAAAAAATTAGGTTTTACAGATGTTCATTTAGAATTGTGTAGCCTAATGTTATTTCAATTCTGTCCACTAAAATATATCACTGTGTGCTGTTTTAGTATTCTATCAAAGATGGTTAATAAGGCAAGCAGTATTTGATGTGACTTGCCTTTCTGTTTGACTTTACATGCACATGTACAATATGTATATTTACTGTAAATATTTTTTAATTTACAAATAACTAACGACCAAAGGGGTTCCTTTTAGTTTCCGAGGTTACCATTTGAGTTAACTTACATACACACACTATGTATAAGTAAGAATGCTTTTAAAAAGATTTTTTTTTTTAATGCAAAGTAAGCAAACAGAAGACAAATCTAAATCTTTTTTGTAGTATCAGAGTCAGGGGTATGATTACCTAATTATACCAAGCATGTGATAATGATAATTGATTTCATTCCCCAATGCTGAGAAATACAGGCAGATACTTATCTATCTATCTATCATGGTGTCACGGTAGCTTAGTGGTTAGCACTGTCGCATTGCACCTCCGGGGTCTGTGTTGGATTCCTGCCTGGGTTTGATTTTCGCCTCTTTGTTCATGGAGTTTGTATGTTCTCCCCGTGCTTGGTGGGTTTCCTCTGGGTACTCCGGTTTCTTCCGACAGTACAAAAACATGCAGGTTAGGCTAACTGGAATTCTCAAATATCTATGTGTGTGTGCCCAGTGATGGATTGGCACC
>JAOVVB010000030.1:8432555-8453935 GCA_028570985.1 Heterobranchus longifilis
TTCGATTTTATTTGTATAGCATTACCTCAAAGCAGCTTCACAAAATCTAAATATGACAAGAGGAGAAAAAGAAGAAATAATGAAAAGGAGAGATTTAAAGAGATAAGCTGGGCCGTCTGTGCTGTGTGTGTGTGTGTGTGTGTGTGTGTGTTTTAATGCAAAATGTCAAACTGGTATATCTCCTTTCATGCTGTAATATCAGCAAACTCGAAAAACAACCCTTTTCACCAGCATGTTGTTACGTGTTTGCCAAAAACACAAGATGACTCCATTAAGCAAGAAAAAAAAAAATTCCATGGAAAGCCTACGTATAAACAAACTAGTCTGATCAAAGAAAGAAAAAAAAAAGATTATGCTTTTAAAATGTAACAGGTTCTTACTGGTTCAGTCATAGAAATAAAGCCATCACTGTATATATAGTTCATAGAAACATGCCTTATAGAACACACACATGGTCCAGTAAGGAGGTAATGACCGCTTTAATTAAATCCCTTTCCTCTGTTACCCCTAGCAACGCTGGCTCCGAACTGCATCCCAGTCGCCATGGCAACTGACAGTAAAAACGGAAAGAGAAGCCTCAGATTGGGAAAGATGGTTTCGAGATGAAAGTCATAAACCTTGCAGTCGGCATGGAAACTAACCATTACAACAGCTACCGAAATGCATCTCTCTTTCCCTTAAAGAACAAAAAAAATTATAAAAAAAACAAAAAAAAAACTTCCCTTTCTGAAAATTCCCGTCTGTAGGCTGGAGAAGGAGTGACAAATCTCTTAAATGCCACAATGTCGTGCGCAGTAAACATAAAGTCTACAAATGACACATCAGCTAAATTACGCTTCCCACACAGCACTTGCATCTTCTGGTCTCTCTCTCTCTCTCTCTCCCTCTTTCTCTCTATACATCTCTCTGTCTCTGACCTTTAAGGCACCTCCTACACAAGAAACGCCAAAAAACAAGGATACTCACAGCGTCAAATATTTATAGACTAAATGATGTTAAAGAATTTTCATGCCAACAGTGAATGAAAGCTGGTACGGACAAATAAGATCTCATCATTCAATCTGGCTATAGTTACTAAAATATTATACTTTTTTTGTGTTATCGTGACCTCTGGACTGTAGCAGGGAATCCAGACTTATTTGTGAATTTCCTCACTTCTATTGTACATCTAAAAACGTTTCTTATTATTGTCATTGTTTAAACTATTCTAACCCTTATGCACTGTTTGGATTTCCATTTTAGCACCAACAAAAACAGCTTTGGATGTCTATACTGTGGTGTAGTTGAACCAAAACACAATGTTAATAAAAACTTCCTTACTATCTCCTCTTATTAGCCATTAGAAAAAGACGTATTATACAGTTTGTAATTAATGTTAAAACCGCAAATATGACATTACATTAATAAGTAAAGAAAAGAACATAAGGGTATTTGTTCGGTCTCTAAAAACATACTGATCAGTGTACTAAAATCATATAAAATCAGTACCGATTAAATCGACATGTTTGCATAAATGTGGTAAATATGGTTTCTGATTTATGGACTGATATGCGCAACGAAGGCATTGATGTCTTGGAATTACACGCTAATTATCTACAATATTTTCATTTCAGTCAAAAAATGACTTCATATTATCTAAATGCATCTGAATACTTCTAAGAAGTGTAGGCGTATTTTATTCGACTTTATAGACAGTATAAAAAGCTTACGAATCAGTAAACACAACATGAGGTTCACGTGCCCTGACTCACCCGCAGTCTGGAGCCGGACACCAGCGGCAGTCCGGGTCCGAGGCGAGGCACCGCCTTAACAGAAACTCCTCATACTTCTCCAGCAGAGCAGCATCATCCAGGATGAGTGCCACCTGCCTGGGCGCCAACCTCTCGGCACACTCTGGGCAGCTGAGCTGCACGCGGCTCTCTGTGATCTCAATGCGCAGGTACTGACGCAGGCAGCAAAGGCAAGAGCGATGACTGCAGCCCTGAAGCTCTGCCAGCTGCTCCTGCGGCTGGCGCACCAGACACAGCGGGCACTCGAGAAGCTCCTGCCCTCCCAAAGAGGCCTGGCTGGCGGATAAAGGCTCGGCCGGTTCGGCGGTAAGAGGGTCCGCGGAGGCGGCGGTAGGAGTGGGAGGCTGGAGGAGCTGCTGTTGCTGCTGGCTGTGCTGTTGTGCTAAAGGTGTTCCTGAATTAGCTTTGCTCCTCCTGGAACCACGTTTGCTGTGGAAGAGGTTGGCGAAGGAGATCCTGCCCTGTTTTTTCCCCGGACCACGACATTTAGGATTGGGAATGCCATTGACAGACGAATGAGGTGATTCAGAGTCTTTTTCTGATCCCATTGCCTAGCAACGATCTGATTTCCTTTAGATTCTTTCTTGAAGACTTTGGATCTAAGGTCTCTGAATACAGACTCTTGTGTCAGGCTTCTTACCGAAAGTGAATGAGTAATTCAGATGGCAATTTAAAAAAAAAAAAAAGGTGTATTGTCCCAAATCAGATTTTCAAAAGATTCCCGTCAGTGTCGCACCTTTGTTCTGTAGTTATCGTGAAACACGAGAAACACAGATTACTCTCAGTGAACAAAGTTGACGCAACGGAAAGAGAAACTAAAAAAAAAAAAAAAAAAAAAATCCCCTCGGTGTCCTACGGGTTTGTTCTCGTAACACTCAACAAGACGGAGTTGCAAACAATCAAATAAACATATAAAATTTTCCAATATGACTCCAAAATGTGCTCGTTGTCAAGTGACACTGGGATTTTTGACTTAGGTGTCAGCTTTTAAACAATGCGAAATTAATATGCGCTAGGAAATATGTCCTCCGGCTCAGGCCGTCCTCGGCTTAATGTCCTCTGATGCTTTTTGGTGGAATCACGCGGCTGTGCCGAGCTGCTCGTACTCCTCTCCTTCTCAATCGGCCCGTTCTGTAAGGAAGAGAAATGGCACAGGAAGTTAGCATGAAGAGCCGAGCGCCTGCGAGAAAAGGAGCGTGCTCTGTACACCCCCTCCTCCACACACACAGACACATACACACACCCACACACCCCTCGTCTCAGCCTAGCTGTTTTCGATTTCACTGTTAACTCTTCCCTCTCAGCAGGAACAAATTTACCACAGGTAGGTCTGTGATGAGAACTGACTCATGTATTCTGAAACAGATCTGCAAACAGTAATGAGGAAAACAAACATCTTTTCACCAACCAGCCATAACATTTAAACTATCATTAAAACCACCCAGGCTTTGGGTTCCTTTGGGCTCTGGCCCCTGGGGAGGCCCCCAAAGGCCCCTGGGGTGCGCTGTGGTGTCTGGCACCAGGATGGGTGTTCGCTAGAATTGAGAACTGGGGAGTTTGGAGGGTAGGTTGGCGGCCTTGGGGACTTTGTCGGCAGGCTGTGATGCACCAGGTGTTCTTGTGCCTTTTTATCATGCTTTGGATCGACGTGCCGTGGCGATTTGTGCTGCATCGGCATTTCTGTGGCATCGGACCGGACATGCTGGCTTTATGGGTGATCCATGGGTGCCCATGAACCTGTCACCAGTTTACTGGGGTATAGTAGCACTAACATTTATAACAGCTATAAATGAACAGTAACTACCTCACCAACCTCCTCTTTTGTCCCTTGACATAGCTTGACATTAATAACACCAGAAAAAAAACACACAAAAAAAAAAAACGGGAAACCCAGGGTGAAAAACGTATAACTAAACATTACAAAGCTCTGTCACTGGAAAAAAAAAAAAACCTTGATTCTTTTGTGTGACAATTCCTGTATCACCGCATTGAGTACAAAAATCAATATTGACGGTTATGTTTTCATTTTTATACATTTGAATTCTAGGTAGTAATACACTGCAGTTCCTCTGTAATCCTGCAGGTGGTGTGCTTTAAGCTGTTCACACAATGGCAATCAGCACAGTATTCTCTGGTTGGTTAGAACCGTAATAAAATCTAGCAAAATTTAAATAATATATTTATAAAAACCCTCCTCGTAATACTTATCACGAAACCTACAGTAGGTGCCGATACGATTTCTGTTGCGATTTTATAAGACCGTATATTTGTTGATACTCGTACAAACAAATGGGAATCACCAGGGACCACCTGATACCCCTAATCTCTTAATTGGTTTATTTATTGATCGCAGTACTGTATGTGGAACCTCATCCATACAAGCCCCGTCAATGAGCTGTTCCTATGGAAACAGTGATGTATTAAAATTTAAATAAATGAGTGATTTGTCTGACAGTCGACACTCCCGTCACAGCTTCTGACTAATCAGATCCGAGAATTCGACAGCTCTATGCTTTAAACAGTTATTAATGCTGTTTTATCAATCAGCTTAAACATCTGTATAACCATACTTAATATTTATCAGAATAACACTTATAATAAAATAAAACAGCAGTTTCCAATAAACTATTCATCAATAAAAAAATGACCATCACAGATCAACCTCCCCCCCAACACAAACACACAATTTTTGTTTTTTACGGTTTCTAATTGTCCTCCTTTTTCTTTAGTCCTTTGTTCATTTATCTCCCAGTTGTTTCTTATCTCACTCTCACTGACACCTTCTGGCTTTCGCTTAAATGCACAAGCACACAGTCTTCAGCTCCATCTTTCTCTCTCTCTCCACTTCACACTGTGCTACTAGTGCGGTTGCTATGGCAATCCTCACTACCAGCACCACAAACACGGACCCTTGCAGTGACTATGCCACTTATGAATGCATGCACAAACACACACAAACACACACACACTACATATATATATATATAACTACTACATTAGCCATCCTGTATACACAAAATAACAATATTACACGGTGGCTTCCGATTATAAATATATGTATAAGGTACAGCACTGAAACCCACCAGGTACACACACACACACGCACAGAGCCCATTTAATGTCCTGATTTCCTGTGTTAACCCCCGGCCGACTGCCCTTTCAGTGCAAATTTGTTTTTACAGTAACAGAAGTGAAAGAGGGAGGAGGGGTAGCAATACCATACTTAGAGCAACAGCTCTTATCTTTCACCATAATCACTGATAACGTGTAAGGACATGTGCTGTACACCAAGACAGTTCTCGTTTTAGAGTTAATGTGAATTCATGAACTTGCTTGTTTTACTTCTAAAAAAAAAAAAAAAAAAAGCTGAAACTATTATTTTATTCTCACCAGATGCAGGCCTAGTATACAGATGAGAGGACTAGAAGAGGTTCTGCTACTAATTCCTGTTTTCAGATCTTAATGGAAAATGAGACTTACAACAGAATTAGGTCATGCTGACTTCAGTGTTAATGCCAACAGGAATTTATTGACCTCAAATCTTTGCCCACGACCACAAACATTTGCAATGACCTTCAAAACATATGCTCTAGATCCTAATAATAATCCTATTGTTTAATATAGCACTTAGAGATAACCTGGCCCAGGTCATTTACATCCACTGAGTATAACTCATGGTGCTTTCCATAATGCATGCTAGGAAAATATATATATCCACTGTATGTATGTGTGTATATATATATATATATAGATCGATTGATTGATAGATAGATGCTGATGGTCTTAAAAAGATCATGACCTTCCCTTTTTCACATCAGTCTTTCTTCAGAAGCAGCCGTCTCTGCTGCTAACTTGATTACAAATAATAACCATCTGTACTGTCTGAGGTTTGGTTCATGTGGAGAGTGTGGGTGGACAAGCAAGAGTTCGCAAGAAAAATGTGTCACCTTTCCACACAAGAGATCAAGCTTTTGTACTGTGTTAATGTTTATTAAACCATGGAGCAACAACAAAGTCTACCTGTACCCCAATTTTTTAAAAATGTAATAAAATTATTGTACACATGCGCAATCTCAAACAAAAGCCCAGGCCAGTTTATGGAACAAAATTGTTTTTATTTATTTATTTTTATTTTTTTTAATATGATCCATCTTTGTATCCCAAAAGATAATCGGGTCGTAAGGATTGCAGATTCAAGGCGCAAAAACGTCTTCGGATGTGCAGGCAGCATGCAAATCATCCTCCTACATTCAAACCCTTGTTCCTCATTACAAACCCAAACATTAATCATGCATTCCGAGCATCACGCTGAATCAGCCACTCCCTTTGCTACTGGAATTTTAAAGGAAGTGAGCCTAAGTCTAGTTTCATATGTAATGAACTGGAAGACTTTTCAAATCTGGATCCACGGGACCTATCGAGCTGATTCTAGCTTCCTCTTGCTGCTAATGATTGAGGTACAAATGCTGACCTAGCGAATCAAACCGAGTACTCAAAAATTAATAAAAAAATAAAAAAATACCCGACCAGATCTAATCAAGGTATGGGGAAAAAAACATGAATTGACAACCATCATGGACTCTTAGAAACCATATTCAAAACATGTATCATATTTATTTAGAGTCTGTGGCACTTTTCATAAATGGTAACATCATGTGCCAGTGCAAAACAATCCAAACAGAATTTCAAATTCAAATCAATAATCCTTATTGGTTGCATGTTCAAGTGTAATTGTTGCCAATAATCAGTAATGTGACTTTTATTTAACTGGATTGAATATAGCCACTAGGGTCATGTGGCTTTGTTATTTGTCCATCATAATTAAAGTGGTGAAAAATATGCCTATTTAGACAAGCCGGGTATAATTGGCTAATACGATCTACATGATTACTGTTCAGGTGATCTGCTTAGTGTTACGCATTACAGTTTAGCCGATTAGACGTTTACACTCCCCACACTCGTTTTTGGGTGGAAAGCAGTTTCCAACTAAATAAGATCCATTAAGGCTATAATTAACTGTGGTTATATCAAACCAAAAACATAAGGCAACATCAACAGAAAGATCAAATAATGAGAGAGAGATTTTTCCACCACCCTTTCTGTCTCCAAACCTAATCAGAAGAAACCAGTAAGACATCTGCCAGCATTAATAAGTTATACTGAATGTCAGGAACGATGAACGAAAAAGGAAAAAAGAAAAAAAGAAATTGCCAAGTAATCAGGCAGCTCTAACCGTTATGGCAGAAAGAACTTGCTTGTCAAATTTTCCATCTGAGACCAACGAAAAAAGCTGCTGAGAAAATCCAAGAAGTTGGAGGCAGGCACGTTATGAGAGAATATTTATATCACATTCAAAAAAAAGGGGAGAAACTGGCACTATACAACGGCATCTTTCACAGCTTCTCTGGCACAAGCAGCTTCGAATACCCAGACAATTTCACGTCATTTAGATAGCAGCTAATTTTAGCAACATTCCGTTATGAAGTTCTGAAGAAACTTGGCAAAACAAGCAGCTCTAAAGAGGGTTTTCAAAAGAACCACTACACTGATAGGCATCAGGAAGCGAATGAATGCAAACCAATGTTCGGGACACGTTATACAGTGTAATATATGCGCTGTATATCTGTGCTGTATCAATGTTTTGAATATGCAGTAGTTGAAGAGGATTGACAGCTAACGATGGAGATTTTAGCGCCTTTATCTATCAATCGCAGACAGCAAAAAGGCGTGGTATTTAATTGAAGTTCAATGGACTTTTTTTATTTTTTTTTTTCACACTACCACCACCCTTTATTTACAATAAGCGAATAAGGCTAAATTTTATTATACAGTTATATACAACTATACATCACGGAGGAATGAGAATTAATCATGAGACGCATTTTTTTCCCCCATCTTGGCCTAATTTATTCCCTTAAATACGCTGCCCTAAGCGATAAATCCCAACCTACCCCCACTGACCAGCGCCGAAGCCCTTGTGACAATGCAAATATCCACACACTTAAGTCTACACCCTGTATCCTGACTAACCTGTGTCAGTCTTTAGGATGATAAGAGCGTCTCATTCTTCAGGTCTCAGCATTTCCAGCCTGTGCAGCCACTGAAAGAGCATCTCAGCACTTTAGCCTCATCAGCTGGGACCCTGCCGCAGTGCCACGCTATCCATCAGCAGCTCACTAACAGGGCTCCGTCTCAGGCCCTCTCCGTCTCCTTCAGTCATCCACGCATACGCATACACACGCTCGGGTTACGTGATCGGCTTTGTGCGAGGCGGGCGTCCGAATCAGCCTGCTGTTACATAATACTCTGAGTCGCATTTGCAGCTAAGCAGGTATTTGTGCTCAGTGTCACACACAGGTTCGAACCTGCTCTCAGGACCGCTTTCATGGTTATAAGAACAAGAGAAGGCTTGTTATGACTGGATTAGTGTCTCACCTATATAAATGCATTCCTGTAAAAGCATTAGTTTGAAGACTTGACAGTAGGCTGCGAGATAATGTAACTTAAGCTTATTGGACACATATATTATCTGTGCGCCATGACGTCTAGAGCACGATGGTGTATTACACCTCAGATTAGTTACGAAAAAGTCTCTGCTGTCGGACAGAGACTGGAAGCCTCAGCAACAGATGGCCTAATAAACTAATTTGATCAATTCTGTGTGCTTAGTGAAGGGAGGCTAAATGACTCTCTCTTTCTGTGTGTGTGTGTGTTTGTGTGTGTGTGTGTCTGTGTGGTGTCAATCACATTCACATTTGTACAAAACCACCAAAGCGACTTGCAGTACAGTTCAATAAACCACGAATTTTTTAAACCCATGACCAGCACTCAATCATAAATCATAAAATGTATGTACAGTATGTTTAATGTCGGATACACATTACACACATAACCTTATAGTTACTCTTAAAATAAGGCCACTTTATTTATAAATAATCCCTAACCAGCTGTCTATCAATAACCATTAAAAGAGAGCAGAGTACAAGCTGTACTCTCAGTCACATGAATGGAAGTGTCCGACGTCGCATTAAAGGTGCAACAGTCGTTTTCTTTTGCATTTCTGATTAGCACAAATACCCTGCAGATTATTCGAATTTTTATAAAAAATATGTATTTTTTAAGCAATGGAATGTGTGGCAAACACAGGCATATTATATGAGTTGAGGACACCGAGCTCGTAATAAATCTGAGACAAAGCCGGGTCAGATTGCTTTGTCTGTGTTTACATGGCTCTGCTGTCAGTCTTTTTATAGGCACTCCCCAACACCCCTTCACCCCACCCCCATCTCAGCCTGTCCCCAAACGAACCCGGCACAGCCGCATACGGTACTGTGCAAGAGTCCTGAGCCACTCTTCGTTTCTTCATATTACAGCAAATTACATTACACTCTGTGGATTAAATTAAAGAATTTTATTGTGACAGTGCCTAAAGATTTCCTGAAATTGGTTGTTTATGCAACAACCTCAGCAGCAGCCTCATTTCCCCTCTCGTCTGTTCCAATCGCTCAGCACTTAGCATCACCAGTATACTAATCACCGGCCTGATCATCTGTACCTGATTCTCACTGGTTCATGCCTTCATTGTGATGGATTTTTTTTTTAATGCTTCAATAATTTAAAGGCCAAACAAAAAACATTCCTCTGAAACTGGTTAGGTACAGGGACTGGACTGAAAATGATTAAAAACTTACCAAAAAAATTATTCAGGAAGCCCTGAGAACTATTCCCCAAGACTACATTGGGGAAAAAAATAAAAAAATTGAAATTAAAGGAAAGTCTGGCTCTTTGGAAGCGAAATATGAAGAAAGGAGGGGGGATCAAGACTTTTGCTAAGTACTTTGTATATATAGTAGTACTGTATATTAATTCTAAGCAATTTATAATATAATATAATATAATTATTATAATATAATTATAATTATTATAATATAATATAATACACTTAGAAATAAAAATGAGAAACATTAAAATTACAATAAATATTACTAATTTAAATTTTTATATATATAATTATTATAATATAATATTCTATATACTTAGAAATAAAAATGAGAAACATTAAAAGTACAATAAATATTACTAATAAAAATTTTTTTTGCATTAATCTGTACAATCTGTGTAAAGCGGTAAACTGTTTAAACTACCTCACCAGCCAAAACATTAAAACCATATGTCTAGGTCCCCCCCTTGTGCTATGATCCATTAAGACATGGATACCGCAAGACCTCTGGTATCTGGCACCAAGACCAGTTGTAAATTGCAAGTTGTAAGGTGTGATATAGGGCCTCCATGGATCAGGCTTGTTTGGCCAGCACATCCCACAAACACTCCACCAGATTGAGATCTGGGGAATTCAGAGGCCAAGTCAACACTTTGAACTCTGTCATGTTCCTCAGACCATTGCTGAATCATTTTTGCAGCGTGTCAGGGCACATTATCCCGCTGAAAGAGGCCATTAGCTAACATATTAGCCTAAATACCGATGCGATAAGGGGGGGGTGTACAACAATCTTTAGGCCGCTGGAACATGTTAAAGTAGCATGAGGGACAGGACCCAAGGAATCAGAACATTTCCTGAAACATAACATTGTCTTTTTCTACACAGTGCATCCTGGCGCCATGTCTTTCTTAACTAATGATACACACATTCACATTATATAAAAGTAAACATGATGCATCAGATCAGGCCACCTCCTACCACTGCTCCATAGTCTAGATCAGATGCTCTGACCTGATATTGTGCCTGTTGTAGACAGTGGACGGAGGAGTCAGCATCGTCACCACGATTTGGCCCTAGTTAAAGCCAATCATACGCTTGCATACGATTTTTCCAACATCAACGTCAAGAACTGATTGTTTACCTGATGCCTAATATATCCCATCCCATGACAGGTGCCATTGTAATGAGATAATCACTGTTCATGTCACCTCTCAGTTGTTTTAATGATATGGCTGATTGTTGTAAATCCAAATAAAATGTACTATAAGGCAATGGCCTTAATAAATATGGCTACTTCATCTTGGGTTTATGTACAAGCTGGTATATCTGATCCGAGCGCTCGGCACCATATATGTACAGTAATTTTGCACATTTTTATGATTACTATTAATTTAAGTTTTTTTTTTTAAAAAACCTCTAGCTCCGAAGCAATTTAAATAGTTAACAAGTAATCAGCTAACGGTTATGTTACAAAAATACATCAATAACATACCTCATAAAAATATTATACTGAGCATCCTGGGATGATTAAATGAGTACTTTATACTTTGATCCAGGAAATGGCAGTGACATAAAATTTAAATTTCAGCCCGTGTCTACTAGCTCCAGTTACCTGCATTACTACAGTACATCAAGTATTGTCCTTTACAATATATAAATCACATTAAGGAGGATAGATAATGTGTCTTTACTTCATTTACATGACTTCATACATTTATTGACTTCATGTTTACCAATAAAAAGCAGGTACAGAAGAATTCTGAATACACTAGATAAGATATGAGAGTTACTGCGCCGGTACTAAAGCCACCTGAGAGGAAGCGTGGTGTAACTGTGGAAAGGGTCAAAGCAATGGCTCTGAAAGGTTGACATCCGACTAAACGTAGCTCTGTGCCATTGTGCATTACTGATCATGAGGACATTCGTGGCCTTTATGATCTTAGACCACTTCCAACATGGGCTTTTCACTCATTTTCCATTCACGTAAAATACAGTTGGAACAAAATGAAGTATGGTATGCAAGCAATAAAAGTCATTTTTCACTGGAAGCAAGTTGAAAGTATTGCACACAATGGCGTGCTTATGTGTCATTGGTCAAAAAAACAACAACAACAAAAAAAACATGTACAAAAACAAAATGTCTGGATTGTTGTTTTGGAGACAAGGAAAACCTTGCTTCATCGTTCTTACACTGTAACGACGCACAGCTCAGTGTTTGATCAGTTTGACATCTGTGTTACATTTCTTGTATTCGGCTGTAGGTGAAAGTGAAGAGCTGCAGATACACAACACTAATCGCAGCAAGCGGCAAAATAATCCCAGGTACAAATGTACTAGTGTCCTGTTCTTTATCAGACCACAACATAAAGACAAACTGTTTACTTTACTTTTCGGCTACAAAAAAAATACTTATTATACCTACATTAACGTGGACTGAATGTTACTGAAACTCAAAACCAAAGCAGAAACATTCTCATTATTATAATATTAATAATTATAATAATCTTGAGTAATTGTGTTTCCCGTTTTAAAATCGTAGTGGATCCGGAATCCATCCCAAGAACACCAGATGTGATCTGGGAATACACCCTGGATGGAATGCCAGTACATTGCATGGCACCATGCACATCTCTTCGTGTCTGCATGGGTCTCCTCTGGGTTCTCTGGTTTCCTCCTACTGTCCAAAACATGCCAGTTACACCAAATTGCCACCAGGTGTGAACAAGTCAAGGTTCACTTGTTGTTAGTCTTTCGGCTGCTCCCGACAAGACCAAAGCTACACCACAGCGGGTCACCTGATCCGCACACAACTTGGAACAGGTTTTACGCCAGATGCCGTTCCTGATGCAATCCTCCCATTTTATCCAGGCTTGGGACCGGGACTGCATCCAGTGGCTGGGGTTGGGGCACTAAATTGGGAATTGAACCTGGGCCTTCTGTAAGCCACCATAAGATTGGCCACCAATGCCCCTATAAGGTTTTATTAGATCCCCCCCAAATTGAGTTGTTCACATTTTCACATTTTGTGACAGCGTATTAACATGAGTTTATCATTGTTATTAGTAGTAGTATTTTTAAGTGATATGCATTTTTAGACTCTTTATTTGGAAAATAAAATAATATTAAATTATTTGTCACATATACTTTAAAGCACAGAGAAATTTTTTCACATATCCCAGTTAGGAAGCTGGGGTCAGAGCACAGAGTCAGCCAACTTACAGTGCACCTGGAGCAAATAGGGTTAAGGCTCAAGGGCTCAACAGTGGCAGCTTGGCAGTGCTGGGGCTCAAACCTTTAACCTTCCGATCAGTAACCAAGTAACCCACAGCCTTAACCGATTGAGCCACCGCAAGAGACAAAGCACCGTTTTGCTCTATGGAGCTTTGAAACTCAACATTTTAAAACTGCTCAGGAAGCAGACAGAACCTTATAATCCCAAGGGTACGAAGTGTTTTGCGATTGGCCAAACATCCCATCACGGATGTGTTCGATTAATCCTTGCAACCAACAATCCTGGGATACTCTCTGGATCCGCACTGACACCGACCAGAATAAAGATTCATTAATGAATAAACTCAATAAAAAATTTTTTTTAAATCTACTTATTAGAAAGCTGGAAAATAATCAGGGATGATCCACCAGATCGCTCTGTGTTTGGGAAGCTGCCCAGGCCAGTGTGGATTTTATTTTTATTTCTCAGGAAGGAGTTAAGAACCAAAAATGAACTCCGTATATCCTGCAGACAACAATAAAACGTGAACAAAACACTTTCAAGTGTACACAAACAGGATTTTCCGCCACTGCTCGCCAGCTATGCATGTCATTATACAGGGGAACAACTGACTTTCCACTGAATTTTGCCTGAAATGGGAGACTAGCCAAGCCACACTGACTGGAAGGGAAAAAAATGTCACGGGACTAGGATTGAAATATTAGTAAACTGGAACGGTAAAGCAAATGTGAACATGAACAAAACAGAGAATGTGTGGGATGTAAAAAGCAAAGCCAAACCCACCTACACCCAACATCTAAAAGATTGTGGTCGACGAAATATAAGGACTTGTAATGTAAAGGCCCCTTTTTTTTTTTTTTTTTAAAGAACATTAAAAGATGATAAACCTGTTGTGTGAAAGGGTGAAGAGTAGGAGGGTTGTTTTAGTCCTCATTAACTGGTTCACACATGGGTTCAATAGATCATTTATACTAATATATATATATACACACCATAATTAATAAATATAACGTCACCATCTAAAGGAACACAGCGATCACAAAGACACGTACCTGAAACCGGATCAGTGTTGGTGTAATGGGAACAGGGCGTTACACTGGGAGCTGCCGTGAACACTGTTTATTCACACACTCCTCCGTGGAAGCCTTTTCTTCAGCACAGACATTAAACCCCAACACACAGATATACATACATACACACACACACACACACACACACACACACACACAGTTGCTCAGTCTCCGGTATGAACTGATTACTTTCTCACCCTGATCCTCTAGATGTATCCACACTATACAACACCGCGACGCCGATCAAACCCACAGCTCGTTTCTCTTTTCCATTTACGTCATTGAGGAAAGCCCCTGCTTGCAAGTCGCGAGCTGCTGGAAACGCCGCCCCCAATACGTCACAGCGCTGCCTCGCGATTGGTCAGAGCGCCGAAACCGGAAGCGGTTTGAACACTCAAGTCGAAACAGAAATGTAACGGGTAAGTTTTACACTCACGAAATCAACGTAATTTCCAGGTGAAATCCTAGACTTACTGGTTTATTTACTATTTTTAACATACAACATTACCACAAGGTGGAAAAAAAAAGCACAGACATTTATCAGAACTCAAATTTTGACCATACAATGGGATGACTTGATGACGTATTCGGCTTATATTATACCTCAAACACTATATACTATAATAATACTGTATATTAATTTTAATGGCTCAATGTTTAAACAATGATTTAAATATATATTTTTGTTCTTTATATTTAATTGGGGATCACATATATTAATTATATATACATAATTATCAATATAGTGAAAAGACCTTTTTCCACTGTATACAGTATATATATATATATATATATATATATATATATAGACAAACAAAAAGTATAGTAGACACACTTCAGGATAAGAAAAATATTAAGTATATTATAATAGTATATCATCATTTACAGTGTATATATATATATATATATATATATATGTATTGGAATAAGTAATTGTTCAAATTGAACAAAATAGGGTTAAAATATTTATTTAAAAAAAAGTATATTTTAAAAACCCGTCACTGGGGTCATTATATTTAAAAGAGACACAAAGACTTAAGAAAACAGTAACAGATTTTGCAATGAGATGGAAAATGGCAACGCACATTTTATAACATTTAAAAAATATTTCATTCATATGTTTACAGTAAAAAAAATAAATATATATATATTTATATTTAAGCACGTTTTTATGGTGGCACTGTGGCTAAGTGGTTAGCACTGGAGTTTGCATATACTGTAACACTGCGCTTGGTGGGTTTCCTCCCTCGGTCCAAAGACATGCAGATTAGGTCATCGGTGCTCCCAAATTGTCAATTGTGTGTGAAAGAGCATGTGAGAGTGTATGTGTGCCCTGCGATGGATTGGCACCCCGTCCAAGGTGTAACTTCCTGATGAGCGAGTGTCTTTTTTACATATATACTGGAGAGGTATGCATGAGGGTCAAAACAGTTGAAAAGCCAAATATATCTGTAGGTTAAGGAATAACATACTTGCAGACATGCTGTTATAGTGTGTTGTGTGACCTTTCATCCCCATTTTTTAGGTAATCATATTTTAGGTAATTAATAATTTATTATTATTTTATATAATAATTAAGGAACATGTAACCTAATTTATTACTACTTTATTTAAGGTTATCAAAATTTTGCTCATTATTCTGATTTTTTATCATCATTTAAAATATGCATATTTTACCTTTTTACAATTAAGGAACAGCTGTACCCTGGTCAGGAACCCTGGTAAGATACAGACAGTAATTTGACCAAAAAAAACAACAAACATAATTAAAGATAGTACAATATCACCTTTTATTTCAAGTGAAACATGGTGCGGGTCATTGCACTGTCCATTTTAATGTTGTTCAACTATACAAAATAAAGCATAGTATCACAACCGTGAATAAATTTATGTTATAGACACTCCCCCCCCTTTGTCTCATCAGGCTCAGACTGGATGTAGGAAGCAGGTTTCAGACAGCTGAAAAAAGGGGAACAAAAAAAAAAGTCTTAAGTAAATTAAATATTCATTTCAGCAAATGGGTGTGAAAGGGGAAAGCGAGTATTAGGAAAATTATTTATTTCCAATTCAGGATGCAGCAGACAAAAAAAATTAAATACATGTGCCACGTGGTGGACATGAGTGGAATTACAAGGAAGAACACACAACTAGAAATATCACAGCTGTTTAAGTGCAATTAAAGGAAAATTATTGGCATACAAAGGGTTAAAAATCAAACCGAATTTGGGAAATTGTAGTGACAGATTGAATGATTGTCATGCAGCACTGACAATCAGAAAGATTTATCAAAAATAGTAGGCTTTAGAAAGAAAATGACTAACAGATTTGTCATGCTGACTTAGTGAGTAATATTTGTGACTAAAAAACAGGCTATTTTCTGTAAACTTGATGCTGGTTGCTTGGACACTAATGGAGAAAGCCTATTTTGTTTTCACTTTGCAACAAGACATGTAGCGCATGTATGAACACACTACCATCAGGCCCTTCATGTGTGCCATAGTGAGTAATGCTAGTAAAAACAAATAGTTGTCAAAGCGGTCATGCTTCCATAAGCACAGTTGTGACAACTCGACAACATTCTTCCAGACAACCCTAAGCTGGCAAACTCACACACTGGAGTGCAGCATTTTCGTTAAGGGCAGAACCCAAGCCTTCCCATGAAAGAGACAGACACTAAGGAAAACAAAGGAGAAGAGAGATGGAGGAAATGTTTAAATGAATAACACAAGGTCTTTACAGGTGGCGGCTGAGAAGGCAGCAAGGATGGAGGCAAAAACCACATCGGGTGACTGAGCAGCATCGATAGCATGGTGGATACCGCGTGCGCCATAGTACTGCACCAGGGGGGCCGTCTGCTTGTGATAGGCCTCTAGCCTCGAGCGCAGTGTCTTCTCATTATCATCGCTACGACGAATGAGGGGCTCGCCAGTCACCTAAATGAACGATAAGAGACATGAACATTCAGACCAATTTCAATTCAATTTTATTTATATAGCGCTTTTAACAATGGTCATTGACCAGTACATGAGGCAAACAGTTATTGATCTTATCTGGTACAGTACAAGCATTAATAGATCAACGATTAACTAGATTTCATCTGACTTTGAAACATCGGTTTATACACAAACAATTACCTGACACAAACATCAAAGCATCTAAAATTTCCTTATTGCAGGAAACATTTGTTCTTCGGGTGGAGGTACAGAACATTTTTAACATACAGTTTCGTTTGGTTAATGGGGTGACTTATGTTTACATTGACATTGCAAAATGTTTTTTTCCCTCTTATATGGTAATGACTTGTATTTAGTAAATTAACAATACTTTATAATTTCTACCCGCTCATTACAAAACACCTATGAACCTGGTTTCCTCACCAGCTTTGTCTTTTTTTTTTGTTTTACTTACAGAACTTACTGACCGTTACAAACCTCTGACCATCTAAGACTTCTTACTAAAGGTTATATGAATGTCGTCTCACAGAAAACAATCATGTCACAAATTATTCTAAAATAGCAGCAACTGTACAACGTAACGTACAACTGTGCAACAACTTCATTCGAACAAGCACCTAAATAGAAAATAGAAAAAGTTGACTTTCTGTAAAAATCCGAGTTGTAATATTTGCGTAAAGTTTTACAGTATTTCAATTCCCAAAACCTTCCCAACTTCAGTGAAACAGGACTGCGGTGAGACACAGGACACATATGGTCTATGTTTAGCCAGGAAAAGAAGTGCACCTGTTGCGTTGTTTATCCTAAACTGGTAGCACAAAGACACTTTAAATGCCAGTTTTAATACTAGCATTACAGTCTTGCATTGTTAATCAATGAGGTCAGCTGAATTTGGGTCTGTTGTATTTACAACATAGCTCAAAAATAATAATAATAATAACAATAATAAATACTGCAGGTGCCTTTTCCCGGGTTATCACTACTGCACAAACGCTTTTTATTATTAATCATTAATAACATAAACGAGCCCATAGAAAACCAAAGTGTAAGATATCAACACGTCTCTATGGAGTCTAAGCTCCGCTAACCCACTCAAGGGAAAACAAACAAAGCAGGTGAAGTGTGCTCCAGAAACAAGTGTGGCTTTGTTGTTGTTGTAGTCTTCCAACATGCCCGGAGATCCAATATGTATGTGTTTCTATGAAGCCGTTATAAATCTGTACTGAGAGTACACTCCATGAAAATCATCTCTTCAGTACATAATATGGCATACATCAATTCTAAAAAAGAAACCAGGCCACACGACAGCAGTGTCCTCACACAAGCTTGCATAAGCTACCAGATCGGCAATTACACAACACATAACACTTTCTACATTTTGGACTGCGTCTGATAATGGCTGTCTGTAATAAAAAATACAGACTATCATTAGCATTGAATTGAATGTTTCTTGATATAAAAAAAAGAAATAAATACTGAACACTGCTTTTGTGTCATAATATTTACATCCTAAACTAAAAGCAATATTAGCCAAATCATAGACAATAAATGCTAATTACCTGAACAAAACGCAGACTACCGGAAATGTTTGCCAATAATGTCTGAGAATTGTTGTAATTAGCAAACATCTGATATCTCTTGTACAGTGGGTTATTGCAGCATGGTAATTACTTAAGCTTACACTTTAACCCAAGACTTTACGAAATTCCATTCCTCGGTTATCTAATGGCTGTTTTGGCAATATTCAGATATGTTGTACAAAGTAAACTGTACTTCTAATCCTCTTAAACTTACATCATCCTTCATTGGCTCCTTAGGCGGATTAAACTCCTCATGGTACGAGCGGCCACTGGGCTGATGAACAAGTCTGAAAATGCAACAAACCAAAGGGGGGGGGGGGACAAACATTCTTTAAGAAATCCTGCCATGTTCAATCCCTGAGGGCAACGCTACCACACATTACAGTAGCTGCCACAGCATGTCAAAAACTCAGAGGAATTAAGGAGGAGTTAAAGACCAAATAATTTAAGACTTAAGATATAAGGCTGCGTATAAACGACATGGTATGAGATTACAAGAGGAATTGACTGTGTAGTCTTGTACCATGCTCTGATGCAGGAATCACTCATGAACAACATTAATGTCCTTATTAATATAGTAGAAACTGAATAGGACATTTTTAAAAATGTTTTTGAGAAGACTAAAACAAGTCTAAATAAGTAAGTAAATAAATCTCAAAGCAGTAGTTTAATGACTTAATTATACGAGGGTGAGTCAAAAACTACTTAAAATTATTTGTTTATTTATTATTTAACTTTTAGAAAATTGACGAATACATCATTTTCCTGCATAATCTCCTTGCTTTCCAATACAATTTGTCCATCTGTCAACAATCTTTCGTATTCCCACATTTAAAAAAAAGTTTCTCAGCTGAGCTGAGAGCCATGAATAGCACTGCCATCTTTATTTATTCATCAGAAGTGAATCTTTATCCTCGCAGGGCTGCTTTCAGGAAACCAAGCAGGTGAAAGGCAGATGGAACAGAATCAGAACTACAGATCAAGGAGGATGCTTTAACAAGTTTTTGCAAAGTGTCAACAGTGTGGGGAAAAATGTTTGATATACCCCGTATGCGATTCACTTTTGACTCACCCTTGCAGATAGATACATCATTTCTTAATACGCTTCAAGATGGCAGGATTTCACAACAATAAGCCGCAGTGGATCAAAGTTCAGGGAAATGATACAATATTTTTTATTTCAACATCCACCAACCGCATTTATATTCTGAACCTAGCTTACTGCTCCCCCTAAAACACAGAACTTCTTAAACCGATCGAGAAAATCTGACCAATTCCACCTGTGGATTATGTCTGACTCACATATGAATTAGTGAAGGCTGGCTTCATTTGAACAAAACCACACCAGGACAGGAGAGGACTTGTTTGATGGACAGTTTTTCCATGCCTCTTACCTGCCACAGATCCTGCGCACAAGGAGAGAGTCATCTACAGAGAACTCGATTACAGAATCCAGCTTCTCTGTGCGCTTCTCAAGCAGATCATCCAACTACAGGAAACATTTCAGACAACAACAAGGAGTGACTTATTGGTACTTGAACTTACTCGCTAGTCTAACAACGCTCATTAGGTTTACCATTTCTGCTTGTTTGACTGTACGAGGAAAACCATCCAACAGAAAGCCTTGTTTGCAGGCAGGAGTATCCAGGTTCTTCTCGATAAGCTCGACAACCATCTCATCACTCACCTAAAAAAAGACAGACAAGAACTCGAATAAAAATGCTAATCAAAATAATAAGTGGTTCTAGAAAGAAAATATCAATCTCCAGAGCAAAAGTGGACATTTGTTCATATTACCAGTTTGCCAGCATCCATTGTCTGTTTTAATCTTTTGCCTAATTCAGAGCCAGATGCAACCATCGCTCTCAGCATGTCCCCAGTGGCCAGATGACAGACGCAGAACTTCTCTGCCAGTTTGGGTGCCTGGAAAAGCCAAAAGAACCAAGCATTAAACCAAATAAGTAGGTTACTTTCACAGCTTAAAAGTTTAAAATCAGTATATTAATCTTTCTTGAAAGTAATCGAATTTCACTGTAACATTCAAAATAGGGCTGGGCAATTAATCGAACCTCTAAAATACTAAAAAAAAAAGCTAAAAAAAATAATACGATCAGCTTTAATGTAATCAGTGACATTATTTCAAATCAAAGCCCATTTACATGTCTGTCTTTCTGACTTACATAACATTTTGTAAGCTTGAGTATCTTGCGTCTTGTTAACGCCAAATTTGACTTCTTTCACCCTTTTACTTAGGGTGCAGGTTTAACTAGAGGAAGATACCTACTGCAAAAGTTTCATAAAAGTCTGTCCAGTTCATATTTATATAGATATGTTTAATGGGGGAGGTTTTTCTTTGCTTCCTAAGATAAAATAACACTTTCTGATGCTTCATACATTATAAAATGCCCCAGATACTTTTATCCACTAAGAATTCAATAAAGCCAAAAGTTATAAACAGATGCCGACCCGGAAGCCGAATTTAACCTTAGATTCAGCGAGAGAATCACAGAATCGATACCGAACCGAAATGAACCGACACACTGCCATGTGAATGAGCCGTACAGTCCATTCAGGCGCATGTTAGCTTAGCCAAGTTATATCTGACTAGCATACGAAGCCTGACCTGAGTCCCTTTCCCCGCGCCGGGCGGCCCAAGGAGGATGGCTCGAATCCCTTTACGGACACCAGAGACGACATCGTCTGCATGTGAACTTGGCGCCATGGTCGACTTTTCACCCCGCGCTGTGGGAACTCCGAGCCTCCTCCACACTTCCTCACCGTGCGAAAGGAAGCGCTTCGACCTTCTTCCCGTCTCTATGGAGAAGTCCCGCCCCTTAGAGCAACACTGATTGGCTACAGAGACGTCTTTCAAAATAACTCGCGCCTCCGAGTGGCGCAGTGGTAAAGCGCTCGCCCTATCATCCGGGGAGCGCTTGTTCGAACCCCGGGTGAGGCTTTTTTCCTCTCACAGCCGGAGGCACAGAGAGAGCTGATTGGCCGAGCTCTCTCAGGGGGGGAGGGATGAGAGGTACTT
>JAOVVB010000030.1:8461529-8503851 GCA_028570985.1 Heterobranchus longifilis
ATGGAAATTGGCAGACAGGTTGGAATCTGCTGGCATTAGGATGTCTGAGAATCTGGCCCACGGGTGTGGCACGGGGCCCCAGGGGCCCCTTACAAGAGATTTTGCTGCATACAGTAGCTCATACACACTTGCACGTATGCACACGATGCACAGAAACCCAATACGCATTTAGAGCTCATTGAGACGAACAGCTTTCGCACTTTAACCTTATGCTGAAAAGTGGTTAATAACTTGTGTGGCATTATATTCAGTGACACGTTAAGTGACATCATGTTCAGTGACATCACCCCCCCCCCCCCTGCATCTGCGACCTATTCTACACATGTACACATCATAAATGTTAACGCTCACACACACACACACACACCAACGCACTCAACAAATATTTAGGGCCCAAGCTGACATCAGCCCTATTACGTCATATTGTGTGACGTGTGCAAGTTGTGCGGTGCAGCCGAGCGGCGATGGGTTTTTGTAGGACTTAACATGCTTAAATAACACACAGGTTGTGCTGTGCGCCCGGGACGTGATGGCACAGGGTGCTTGGGCCTGTCATTGTTGCTTGCAACTATATATTTTTATTTTTGTTATTGTATTGCACCATGGCCGGGTATTGGTGGCCCAGTGGAGGTTTCCTGCCTGCTATGTGGAAGGCCTGGGTTCAATTCCCACCCAACCTGTACCATGTTGTTGTATGTATAGATTAGTCCACTGTGGCGACCACTCAATGGGAGCAGCTAAAAGACTAACAACATTTGCGGCACCACGGCATAGTGATTAGTGATTGCACGTTGATGGTTTGATTCCCACCCCGGGTCTGTGTAAGTGGAGTGTGCATGTTCTCCCCACGCTTGGTGGTTTCCTCCCAGAGACATGCAGATTCATAGGCTAATTGGCATTCCCCGATTGCCTTAGTGTGTATGCCCTGCCATGGATTGGCCCCCTGTCCAGGGTGTACCCCGCCTCGTGCCAGAAGATTCCTGGGATAGGCTCCAGGACCCAGGATGTATTATTATTATTTACTTACTGTAAATGTCTCTATGTTAGTCCACTATTACTGTCACTGCCATACTACTACTGCTGCTGAAACTGCTTCACATCTGCATTTTTTTCTGCATTTCATAATATATTTTTTATTAATCATAATAATAATAATCATCAGAGCAAAGAACATTTTAAACAATCATTTCAGGAATTTATTCAGGAAATTAAAATAAGCAGCACAATGCATTTGATCATGCATAAACAATTCAAGCCTGTTACCTCAATTGGCATGGGTGTTGGTTCCTGGTAGGCTTGTTTAAGTACTTCAAAACCTGCTGATCTGGCATTTTCATACACAAATTCTCTAGAGCTTACTCAAAAGGTGTGAAGAGTAAGCATCAATGCTATGGGTGGCAATGCCTTGTTGATAGGAGAGGTGCTAGGTAAAAATCCAAATTAGTCAACACTGCTAGGAAGGATATACAGTACTAACTCGTATACTGCACTTCTCAAAATCTGAATATTGTGGATTTTTTTTTAATGATTTAATTTAAAAAGAAAAACTTTAATTACTTACTTATGCATTGAAATATTTCCAGCCTTTTTTAGTTATAATTTCGATGATTGTGGCCAACAGCTCATGCAAACCAAAAACCTATTAGCTCAAAATATTTGAATATTTCAGGGTAAGACTTAGAAGGTCATCGCTAAAATGGCTGACTGTCTGAGTGCTGAGAAACATCTTACCTGGACTAAGCAGAAAAAGAACTGGACCTTTTTTTAAAAAAAAAAAAAGGTGTTCAAAAATCTCCTTTTTAGAAAAAGTACATTTTGCATTTCAGTTCCTTCAGTATCAGAGTCTGAAGGAAGAGTGGAGAAGCACAAAATCCAAGTTGCTTGAAGACCAGTGTGAAGTTTCCAGTCTGTGATAATTTGGAACATCGGTTCACTGTGTTTTATCAAGTACAAAAACAATGCAGCCAACATCCAAATATTGATTCCCTTTTAGCAGGACTTAGCATCTGTCCACAGTGTCAAAACTACAACTTACTGGTTTGCTGACTATAAAATTACTGCGCTTGATTGGCCAACCAACTCGCCTGACCCGAACCCCACAGAGAATCTATAGGGTATTGTAAATGGGAAGATTAGTAACGATAAACAATAAAGACAAGTTTAAGGCTGTTTTCAAAGCAACCTGGTCTTCACTAATGCCTTAGGAGTGCCACAGGCTGATTGCGTCCATGCTATGATGCATTCATTTAGTGTGCTAAAGAAGCCCTGACCAAGTAATCCTGAGTGCATAAATAAACATACTTTTCAGAAGTGATTTCTGCATTTTAAATCCTTTTCTATTGACCATTTTCACATGATATGCTTCATATATACTGTATGTTTTATGTAAAAAAGTGTCTTTTAAACATGCCTTTAGCTTTGGTTATGGCAAAGATAAAAAGTTGTGTGTGAAAATAACATTTCATGCTCAAATCTCAGTTGTTTTCATTCCTTAATGAAGGCCAATAATTTGACGCTTTTTAAGCCATAACCTTTAACTGTTTTGGCCAGGTAGTATATTTTAATATTTGGTGTGAGGTAGTATATTTTAATATTTTAAAATTTCATGTGAAGGGAATAACACTGTCATGTCTGACAAAGTAGGAAAAGCTTGTATGAGCGATGTTATACACCCTCTTCCATGCAGAAAGTCTGGTTATACCACTGAAGCTTTCACCTCCTCTTGGCTAAAGAACTTTTATTCACCTATATAGCCACAGGCTGTTGCACGCAGAAAGCCTTCTTCAACTTAGACAAGAATTTTGAGTAGTAGGGTAGAGAAATTGCCACACCACCACTTTTTGTCTCACTTCAAAGTGTTTGGTGTCACCATCTGGCAATTATCAGTATTCACTCATTTACTTCATTATCTGTGTACCCATTACCAGCTCACTCACTCATCTTCTATACCGCTTTATCCTGTATTCAGGGTCGCGGGGACCTGGAGCCTATCACAGGAGGCTTAGGGACATGAGGCAGGGTACACCCTGGACAGGGTGCCAATCCATCGCAGGGCACACACACTACGGGCAATTTGGGAATGTCAAATAACTTTCATGTCTTTGGAATGTGGGAGGAAACCGGAGTACCCGGAGGAAACCCACCAAGCACGAGGAGAACATGCAAACTCCATGCACACAGAGAGACGGGAATCGAGCCTGGCCGGGAATCGAACCCGGACCCCGGAGGTGCAAGGCGACAGTGCTAACCACTACACTACCGTGCCACCCCATCACCAGCTCTAAATCATAAATGATTCACCATCGTATTTTACATAGATATCAGATGCATTTCCCTGGATGCAGTTCTTCTTGTGTTTAAACATTACAATTGTGAGGATAGCCAAAAAGACAACACACAGGAGGAAACTATTAATTAAATATTAATTCAATGGACATCCAGTCATATGGTACATTTGTTTTTAAATATGAATTAGGGTGGTTGTCACTGCTCCAACCTACAGATAATGGAGGGGGAAAAACCTGATCAATATGATATTTCTGTTAAATCCAGTAGATGGGGCTACAAACACGTGCTACAGCCCGCACAGTCGGATATAAAAACGCTTACAAGCAGAATCAAAGCACTGAGTACCAAGGAACTACAGACAAATACTCGTTGTCCTCACTTTTGGCATTAAAAATGCCATCTTTAAAATTATTTGAATAGTGTTGGCTCCTATATCAGTTCGACATTTTCTCACACACAGCCATAATGGTATAAAATCACAAAAGACAAAGGAGAGTTCATATCAATTGTTTATTCATTTTAAAAACAAGATGGGGATATTTTTCAAAATGTGGGCAAAGATTAAAAAAAAATAATAATAAATCAAGTTTCCCATCTGTCATTTCCTTGAGTGTGCCTATGCGCCGAACAATAGGGTCATCACAGCAAAAGTGTACGGACAGTCTGGCCTACAGCAAAGCCATTAGCTGACTGACCCACTGTTAGAGTAAGCAGACATGGTGATTGAAAAGTACCTAAATAAAGCCATTCTCCTCGGTTTTTG
The DNA here is from genome assembly GCA_028570985.1 of Heterobranchus longifilis. Classification (NCBI taxonomy): domain Eukaryota; kingdom Metazoa; phylum Chordata; class Actinopteri; order Siluriformes; family Clariidae; genus Heterobranchus; species Heterobranchus longifilis. The sequence continues at coordinate 8,465,581 of JAOVVB010000030.1, forward strand.
CGTGTGTGTGCGCGCGATTGTAAAATAGTCCTAACAAATGATTGCTTTTCTAAACTGGACTTAATATTGCACTCCCCAGAGATTCAGAAAACTAAATGAAAGAACATGGCTCCATAAAAGGGGAAAAGTGTCCTGGCCCCAACCATACTCCTGACAAGACTCAATAATTATAGTGAATAAATACAGTTGACATTTAAAACCCATCCTGACCCTAAATTAAAAGTGACTTCGGGAAATGGAGAAAAGAGCTCTTTTGGTCCTTTTCAGCAACTAAAATTTTGTTAAAACAGGTTGTTTGTTTGTTTTGTTGTTGTTTTTTCTTTGCCCAATTACAACAGCAATATTCAACTGAATCATAAATCAACAGCATTACACAAATACACATCTTTTCATAATGGTTAAAATAATTCATTTTAGAGTAATGGAAAATAAAAAGTTATCCCATGATTGGACATTGTGAAGAAGTCATGAAGAACTGCTGTGTGTTATAGCCGTGGCTGGTACACTGGTAACCAGTAGGCAGCCATATCTGTGTGCTTTGACCTCTCTCATTCATACAGCTGGTGAATCCACAGATCAGGTTTAATTTGTTATATCTCTGTAATTTCATTAGTCATGACTTTTAACCATCACATTAATTACCCACAGCTTGTACTAGATAAATTTCCCATTATTTGTTTACAACTGGCACTTTACTGGATGCAGCAGTTGTGACCGTTGAACCGCAGGCGCATCTTAGGTCTGTATTTTTCGAGGTAAAGAAGCTGTTTGGAGTTGAAGGCTCCACGTCTCTTTCTGAAAACAGAACATATGATGGGTGAGTGATAAAGTCAGCAGATGGGTAGTACCAATAAAAATGTCCTGTGTGTGGACCAGTGTTACGTACTGCCGGATAAACTGCACTGCATCTTCATACTTCATCCCACTCTCAATCAAAGCCAAGGCCACAAGTACAGGTGCTCTAGAGGAAAAGTCAAACAAGCAGAAATTAATGAAACATTTATTTAATGTAGCAATTAGTTCATGTCAGGGTTATTATTTACCATAGTTATTCCCCCATTTAATTTATATAACTGCTAATTAATTTTTATCTAATTAAACTATTATCTAATAGGTTTTGCTCATAAGTGACTTTTCTTTCTGTGTAGAATCTTTGGCTGAACTGAACACATTAGGGGGCAAGAGTGCTTCATTGTAAAGGAAATGGATGTACTGGATTTATAACAAAGTTACAGTGGAATGGAATGCAGCACAATAATCAAATGATCTCAATTATCTTTTCATAATTGCTGGAAGCCAATAACAGGAATCGAAATTGAATTTAAATGAACTGCACTACCCTAAGTGGTAGTATTTGTGCGATTAATGGCATGTATCAAACTCTGTTATAAAGCTCACAACATGAGAAAAACGAACGAACATAGTGGACTGCTCAGGCAGGTGTTTATATTTGTTTCTTTTTATATCCTGGTGATGGCTGCTTAACTGCTGTGTTTCTTCTTTGTTGTTTAACAAATCCAGTAATCCTATTGTTTTCAGAAAAAATCTATGTTCCATAAGAACTCATAAAAGAGTGTTGTAAAAATTAAATGAGGAAAATGCAACTGAATAAGTAGCGTCTCTTCAATAATCTTCTAGCCAATTTGTTACCCATCAGTGGGTAACCTCTGGGTAAGGGCTTATCAGTTTCAACAAACAATGAACTACTTGAAAAGTGAATATAGTGTCAACATCTGTCTTTATCATTAATGAGTAAATAGGATTATATGAAAAGCATTAAGAAAAAGTTTTACAAAGTATGCCTGATACGGGAAAATGGGGACGACAGCTTTTTCCTTGTTCCTAAAGGTTTAACTCACCGGCCCAATCCGGCCACACAGTGCACGGCAATGCAGCATCCTGGTTCATCATGAACTTTTGTCTTCACCAAATTTAGCCAATCATCAACAATCTGGGTGGGGGGTGGAGCTCCATCATCAAAGGGCCAGTCCTGTTGAAAAAATTAATAAGTAAATATGAACAAGCCATGTATATTTCATAGCGAACAGCCTTTCTGAGGTGACAGAATACAGCTGAGATGTGCATGTGTTCAATATCAATTCTGTGCTTTCCCACTAAACTAATTAGAACTGCTACAGAGAACGGGGCCCAGGTGTTATCCCTGAGCTAAAAAAAAAACAAAACAAAAAAAACAGTGAAAGCATAAATTTCTCACAATCACACAGCTCTACCGACCTCCTCACAGTCAAAATAACAAAGAATGTTAATAAATAAGAGAATGCAAAGGAGATGGTTTGGCCAAAAAGGGAGGCAGTAGTCTAGAGATTAAAAGGTAATCAGACTCGGAAGATGAGATCAATAAAGAGGGATTTTAGGAGAAAGGCAGACAGATAACGAGTCACAGGGCAGCGAGTGGTAAATGGAAACAAAAAAAGGAGACTCTGGGTAAGCGCTCTGAGGCAGTACGTATCGAGTTCAGCGAAATGACGCACAACTCTAATGTCATCTGGAGGGAGTAGATGGGTTTTCTGAAAAATTCATTGTCGAAACACGGCCTAGCAGAGCAATCAATTATCGCAACAATGAGGGAGAGAAGAAAAAGAATGAGTGAGAATGGAAAGGCTGGCTGCTCGACTATGTTACCACTGAACTCAAGTTTCTGCTCACTACCGGCTTAAACAGGTTCTCTCTCTTTACTTAACACATGCCTTTTCTCCAGTCCCCACATTCTCCCTCTCTCGCGCGTTCTCTCTCTCATGCTTTGAGACACACTCTGGCATTGGAACAGGGTTGAAAAATTATGCTTGTTTTTATCATTTTTGTACAAATACATGGGTGACAGGACTGATATCCACAGAATATTTGGACTCCTTGCTACTAAAAATGAGTTCAATAACTGTTTCAAGACCCTGTGCTTTTTTCTCTCCTTCCACACTACTTTGCTTTTATTTATTTCCAGCACATCAGTTTCATTTTAATTCCTAAATTTCTTTAGCTTCGTCATGACCAAACAACATTCCAAAAATATAATTGAGAGTTTGCTGACTTGGGTCAAACATTTACAGGCTTAGAACAAGAAAGAGTTGGAAATTTCCACCTTAAAAAAATGCTTTTGGCTTTTCTCTTAATCTATAAACCTCTGTCAGCCATAAAGTCAGGACAGAGAGATTTTGACTTTTCACAGCTGTCTAAATATTTATTTCACTACATCCATTCAAAACAGGCACAAAATACAGACTGTATGTGACACCATGATAATAGACAGCAATTTACAGTCTGGCAGTGGGGAAAAAGAAAAGGAAAAAAGGAATAAAGCAGTCTATCAGACCAGATGTTTAAAATCCGTGCTGGGACAGTATAAAACATTTATGTACAACCTCAAATCATCATGGTCCTTAATACATCCCAGTATAAGGGCCCCACCCCAAACCAGACGGAAAAGGGAATAAAATAACTCAGCAGGATCTACTGTCCTTGCCTGACTTGCCTCTTCTTTCTGTTCCTCTCTCACAGCTATATGGCTGGATCACATCCAAGCATGACCGGCATTTTTCTTTTTTTTTTTTAAACAGCAGCTGGCTACATTTAATTTGCCAGCTTCAAAAAGTTCTGCGTATTATGCGTAGCACTGCTCCATATCATTTACACTTTAGTTTCTTCATCAAAATGCTGCATGAATAGGACTAGTGTGCAGCTGCATATTGATTATCATAGGTGTGTAATATTCATAACAGTAAGACATAAAACTGGTCTGGAAGCAGGTTAACGCAGTCTAAACAACCACTCTGTACAACCTGATGATAAATATAAGATTAAGGCATGTACATCAGTGGGTTTGTAGGTTGTAGGTTTGGTAGAGATGGCATTCGAGAGTCTTCAGATGGTGACTATTTTGTGTTAGTGTGTGTCCTAAACCCGTTGCACTGCCTACCAGAATGAAGCTAAAGCAGCATTTCACAATGCAGAAAAGCCTACTCGGTGTAGGAGGAAAGGATGTGGGGACGTAAAAGACATGAATTTGTTTCCGTAGCGGTTACTTTCACTTTGCCGCAAGTATATTCAAGTAAACTTTGACCTGTAAATTCACAAATCTCAGACTTGTGGACCAATAAAACTCAAGTGGGTGGAACGGTAGTCTCTATAATCCTGCTTTCTTTTCCCCGCTCTGCCTTTTAGGATTCTACAAAGCACAACAGTACAAAAATCTGTACAACACTGGATTTAATTTATATTAACTTTATGTCATTTTTTGCCCTTGGTTTGTTTATGTTTTGAAGTTAGAAGCAATATGAAGAGAACACATTCCTCTGCTGTAAGTCACTCTAGTGACATGATAAATGAAATAAAGAGGTGTGTGGTCACACACCTGTTACTCTTACATATTTTGCTTGCTTTATTTGCTGCTCCACCGGCACTGAAACTCCTGTATAGAAGCTGTATGTGATTACACTTCTTAGTTTATTGCTGTACTTGTACAGACTTGTGTACTGGAAGAGGAAATGCTGACAGTGGTTGGTGCTAACAACAGAACCTGGCTGATACACCTGAGAGAACACTACACTTCTGTTTTGCTGAGGCTTATAATACACAGGGGGTAGTTAGTCAGGATTTTCCTTGGTCAAAAGGGGTTTATGTAAGACAGAAACCAGTTAGTCTGTGCATGGAGTAGGAGTTTCTCAGAGCGCGCGCGTGTGTGTGTGTGTGTGTGTGTGTGTGTGTATATTTAAAAGTAATTTGAGTGTGCTTATAGTAAGAAACCTGAACGACTGTACTTACCAAGACCTGGATACCCTCCCTCTCCACCGGCGCCTTGTCGTAAGTGGCATCACACACGCGCACAAGTGTGTTTACCCCAAATTTCTTCAGTTCCTTGAGGGCAGAGTCAGAAGAGTACAGGTTACTTCCTTGTGCATTATACACATACACTTCCACTTACAGATGGACAGACAAACAGACAGACACCCATCCACAGACACACTTACCTCTGTGAATTTGTTGAGGGTAGAGTTGGTAGGGTTGTGCGTGATGAGGAACCTCATGGGCTCATGGTTAATTTCAACGGCGGCAGGGCGGTTCATGTTGGCAAGACGACTTTAAAACAGTAATAAAAATGTTTGATTCCTGTTGCTTAAAAAAAAAAAAAAATCTTTGGCTCAGATTCAGCAAGGACTTTTTGTATATTTAAATAAATAAAAAATTGAGTGTGGGTGAGATGGAGGGCACTGGACTACAAAAATAAAAAATAAATACAGAAAAAATGAAGGATGGTCTCATCCACAGTGCACAAAAGAATGTACAGAACAGGATGAATGAAGATAAAAAAAAGTAAAAAAAAAAAAAAAAAGTAAATAAAAACAAAAACAAGACTATCCTTCAGTCATCTAATGAGACAACTGTAGATTACCCCATTCAGGAGAGGTGTTTCGGATTGACTGTAGAGACAGAGAGAGGCAGGGGAGGGAAAGAGAACTTGTTTGCACTCAGGCTGAGGACTACGCGTAATCCCAGGGGGATACAGGAGAGACAGACAGGGCCCAGTGCTAGCTGTCAGGGGGGTTTCTGGGTAGCGTAGTCCCGCAGGGGGCTGATGATTCACTTGTTCACAATGCTGAGGTGCTGAGCATGGCAGAAGTCTCCACTCACAAACGCCATAAATGTGCGGCCCAGATCTGCACGGAAACACTGTCAAGAGAAAATAGAAACCAAGTCAAAACCTGATAGTAGAGTGAAACTGTAACTGCATCTTCGAAATCAATGTTTGCAACGAGCAGCTTGCAAAAAGTCATATTACTTGACCTAAACATTAGATCTAATATAAACCAGGCATGAAACATGGTGCCATCATTTTCCTGAAAGTTGAATCTGGAAAAATGCGAGAGACTAGCAAATATACATTAACTGTGTTACATTATAGGTGACCAAACTTGTACATAGTCACCAGGGTTTTTTTTTCCCTCTCTAAGGGTGGTGAATCATTTCAGTCTCTGTTCCATTTTAGAAATTCTAAACTTTATAATATCTTATACGGAATTTCTAAAAACAAAACAAAAAAACAAACAAGCCTCATTCAGAACCTTGCGCAAGCGATCTCAACATAAACTGCTCAGGATGTAAAATACACATGCAACACTACAAAAACACTGCTTCACACAATTACCACTTTGTAAAAATAATTAAACACACAGTTCTATTTTTTGTTAATACATCATGAAACTTTTCCCCTTTAGTTTACGTGAATCAATTTTAAATTGAAAACTGACCCATTCATTCAATTAACTAAACCGACCAACAAAGGACTGATTAAAATCGCATAATAAACTTAATTTGGTATTTTTTTTTAAACAAATGAAGCTGAGCATCTCCACAACTGATGAAGCTACTGATCTCACTGATATTTCAGTGGATCTGTTACATCATTTTTTCATTTTATTTTTCCACATAACTCAGCCTTTTCGTTGTTCCAACTCATTTTATAACTATTAGAGGCGTATATTGCCTTATTCCCATAATAAATGTGCTTAGTGCATGGACAAAATCCACACCTCACTAATAATTACAACTGGTATACTGGATCAACACTCAATATTTACCCACTGAACATGGGGGAAAACGACAACAAATGAACGCAAAAAGAGAAGAAACAGCAGGAAAGCTGCCCAGAATGTTTTACACACTTCTATTATTTTTTTTAGGGGGAAAAAAAATTTCACAAAACAGCCACTGTGGAAAAGTTGTGCAGTCATTCTTGACCTTTTGGACACAATTCGCAGACAATAAACATCTGTGACAGAACTTCAGAGAACCTGGGTTAGACTGTGACCATGTGACCTTATTATAACTACATAATGGTTGAACTCTGAATGATAGACTTACTGTCAAACAGAGCGTTTTCAACAGAGACTAAGGTACAAGGTCGTGGGATTGAATCAAAGAACACAAGGCAATGCGATCTGGTCTAGGAAAATCCAGAGAAGCATTCTCAAACTTGCATCAAAGAGCCGTGCTAAAAGCACTGGATAAAAGAGGATAACCGAACCTAAAGTACTCTCAGACGGCAACTAAAATGCAGCACACTACACTGTACTTAAGTAAATTAATAGGGTCATCAGGACCACTTCTACAGAGTATATTTCATCTTACCATGCAGTAAACAGCAATGCAGCTGTATAGACTGAACCTTTAAATAGTTTGTCTGATCTGCCGAGAACTCTTGCAAATCAAAGCGCCACATTTGCAAGCCTTCCTGTAATTACATTTCTACAATTCACAGATGGAGAAATAAGTAATGTGTGCATGAAGAGAAATGGCTAATGTTTAGGTTGAAAAAAAGTCTCGTACACTGATGAGTTATGAGTAGTAACATAGGAGATAACCTAATGCCACCCTCAAGATCTGCATATTCTTAACCGACCATAGAAAAAAAAAAAAGGTCTTTTACACTGACAAATAAAACCAACACACCACACAAATGATAAATAGGTATGTGTTAAATGTATTAGAACACACGTTCTAATAGAATATAGAGATGTCCTCAAACGTCTTACCTTAAAGAAGTATTTTTAACCTGGCAGTATGGTCATGTACATTGCGAGATGCTTTTCTGCTCACCATGGTAGTGTGCACTGGATATTTTAAAAGTTTAAAGCCACCACCCTGTCTACTTGTACCAGTCTGGTCATTCTCTTTTGACCTCTCTCTTACCAGAAAAGGCATTTCTAAGTGCTTTTCTGAGTGGTGCAACTCAAAAGTGTTTGCCCCATCATCTGGAGGTTGTGGTTAGAAGCCCAAAACAGAAAATTTGGATGTGAAACCCTAACTAATCATGGGGGTCTAAGAGCTGCATGCTTTCCGCCAAGTGTGTTAAAGGGCGGTCTGATGTCGCATGAGCAGCTGTGGTCATACACTTTTCACATACCTTGGTGGAAGCATGCGATACGCCCTCCATGGTTGGTAGCTGTCTGGTAGGGTAGGGTAAACTGTTGGTCAATAAACCAACAGCATTACTACTCACTCAATGTTTTTTATTTTTTTCTTTTTTATTTTATGCACCACAACTCTAAAACAACTGTATATAAAAAATCCAGGCATTCAGCAGTTTTGGAAATAATCGCACCCAAGTAGCCACTAAACCATACCATGGTCAAAGTCAATAGCTGCATTTACATGGACAACTGTCCTTCGACCTAACTCAAATAATTCTGAATACAGATTCTACTGATGATCCTGTGAAAAATCAACAGAATACACAATATTAGCATTTCTATAGCTCTCTAGTTAACTGCACAATCACACTAAAAATAAAAGACAGTTTGCTCTTCAGCAAGTAGCATCCCTTCCGTCAGATTGTCTGTCAGAAAGGTCTCTGTTTATTAACAGCAAAAGATGAGGTTTTTAGATATGTTTCACCAAACGCCTGTTCCATCGACATATGTTACTACAAAGAACATGAACCATTGTAAATGTCCTGGTGAGATCCTGAAGAATCAAAGGAGAGGAAGATAGAGAGGTGTCCGTCCAGAGACAGATCACAAGATGTTGGCTCGAGTTAGGGGGAGAAGGGGGAAGGAGACAGAGGAAGATAGAGAGAGAGGGAGAGAGAGAGACATATAGAGAGAATGGGAAGGTAAGCATGGGAGCGTTCACACCTTTAAGAACAGATGCAAGAGGAGACAGGAAGATAGCAGCAGGAAAGATTTTATACGTTAATATCAGATCTATGAGGAAGAGAGCAAGAGAGTAGAAATAACTCCTTTATATATATAAAAATTATTCTAACACTGGGTTACAAACCAATGCCACGAAATACACCTCACCAGGCACACACACACGCGCACACCAGCTGCATGCCGCGTGAACAGACAACGAAAAACGGGAACTTCTCAGAAATGGCTCAGTGTTCTGTGAAACGCAGCTTCTCGTTAACTAGCCGAGAGTTCACAGGGTACGCACAGTAACAGTGCCACTCTTCTTTTTTACATTACACACTCTTCTCAGTGTCCTGATTATCTGTTCCTTACTCTCTTCTTCACAGACTGCTCTGTGCAGCTGGGAAATAGAGAAAACAGCTTGGCTGCTGTCTCCTTGCGTATGGTGTGATAACGCATGATAATGAGGACGACTATCTACGAAGACAGAGAACACCCAAGTACAGAAAGCTGATAGCGGCTGGCAGAGCTAGAATCCTAAGAAGGATGACTTGGCACTTTTCGAACTGGAGTATTCTCCTTATTCATAACATATGCTAGTACGAAAGTTAAAATGAAGCTGTGCTTCCTGTATAGCAGCAGCAGCAACAGTAGTAGTAGTAGTAGTAGTAGTACATATTCTACGATAGTAATAAAAGATAAAACTGACCACTTACTTTTAATAGGGAATTAATGCTACACAAATCTGGAATTGTCTTACAAAAAAGTATAACATAAGCTTGCCGTGTTTATCAAAAGTGGCTTGAGAATCTCTTTTCCTCAGTGCCTTGTTCCACTTCTCCTTTGCATGTAGAAAACATGGGGGATTAAGGGGCTTTGGAAGGGCTAACATGCCTACCCCAGAGTGCTAATCCCCAACAGATCCCTTCAATTTAAGCTACAAATCCTTCCAAGGCACTTGAGATGTTCTGTACACATCCATGAGCTGCACAGATACCCAAAGAGCCAGGGTGAGAAGTCACAGCATGCAAGGACTCATAGGACTACAATGTTGCCTGTAAGGAGCTGATTAGGAGAAGAATGGAGGCAGAAAGATAATGAGAACATAAAAAGCTTCACTTTTAATCACCACCCTGAAATGAGCAGTAAAATAACTAATGAACGAAGAAGACTTGAAGACGTTTTCCTGTCTGAAATCTTGCAGTGTAAAACAACTTAATAAAACCATTGCCATATTAAAATCTATTCATGTGTAGTGTCCACCCCCATACATCCGTAACAGTATGGTTACTATTGAAACAATAATATATTAGGATAAAGACCTTGCAACCATGTGTCCAAGACGCTGGTTTAGAAAATTAATTATTAGCAATCAGAAGGAAATTCAACACAAGTATGGCATAATTCCTCATACGAACGAAGCCATGATGCAGTGCACTTGGAAATAAAAGAAGAAATGATATAAAGGAGTATTTATTTGAAACCAATTGATTGCTAGAATAAAACAGCACCTATAATGCATTTTTAACACCCGACATTTTAATACTGAACAGTAATGTGTGTAAGCCTTGACGTGAGCTGATAATTATTAGCATCTGTTTGTTCTGTTCAAAAACTTCTAAAACCAAGGTTTGTCATTTCCGTATTTACTTAAAATGTATTTTTACAGTCATATTAAAATCTATCCTGCTTACAGCAAAACAATTTTTGTGGCTGCTGGTGACCTGGGTAAGTAGTGGAAAGTTGCAGGTGTAGAGAACAAGAAACAAAAATAAAACACCACCATCTGAATTTTGTCCAAACCCAACCACTGTACAACACAGCGTACAAAAGCTTGGTCATATCTGAGTCAGCTGTATAGGCTAGCTCCTTCCCAAGACAGGGCTGCAGCTGTAGAGTGAAGCTTTATCTCAGACTGGCTAAGGATAGGTTGGGTGAGATTAGTGGCCTTGGGCTAGGGGACTGCAAGAACAGCAACATGAGTGAAGGAGGAAGGACACATGCCAAATCACGTACCTATACACGTCTAGAACTAGAGCTGTAGGAAGCGGTAGCCTATTTACCTATATTTTAATCCCAATTCATAATTGTGAACTTTTTTCAGCATTTTGTCATTTGCTTCCAACGCCAAGTATCTTTCTGGGTCCAAAGGAAACAGGCAAGAGCTATGACCAGCTCTGCCTTAATGTGCTGAAACTGAAATTTGTTTCATTGAAAAAAAAAAACAACAAAAAAAAAAACAGGTGTGTCTCAAAGTCTGCAGTCCGTGAGACATAAGAGAAACTTTTTTCTAGATACTTCTGTAATGTATTCCCCAAAAATATTTCAAGACGTATAAAAAGGCAGACTCTAAGCAGACACTCCAATCTTTCCATCACCTAATCATGTATGCTAAAGAAAAAGTGCTTTGTGCCTTTAACTTCTGGAAAGCACAGGCTCAAAGACGGACTTTTTTTTTGTTACCTTGCAGACATAACCTAACAAATATGCAAAAGGTGTCCAAAAAAAAAAAAAAAAAAAAAAAAGGTTCACACCTTGACAAGACATCCATCAGGTACTCATGACCTAGACTTGAAAGGTTACATCACCTAACATGGCCAGGTGAACTTCCGTAGTTTAAATATTAAATCATTTTATTGGGTTTTTACAGGAACTCAGATTTGCTGCTTTGCTCGTAAACGGACACGAAGGCTGTGCCGCTGAATTCACTTGTTGTTTAGTGTGAAAAAGCATGCCATTTTAAAGAACACTGAATGTAGTGTGAATATCACCTACCACTCCCCACACTGACTTGACTCTATTTCTGACAGATAGCTTGCAGTGGTTACAGTGCAGGGCTTAAACTGCAACTGCTACAGCTAACATTTTTGTGCATGTATTTGAGGAGAACTTGAGTTAGACGACAGCAACTTGCTTTTTAAGCCATGACTAATCAGACATGTGCTGCTCCAACACACCACTACAAATGTTCAGCTTCTTATTTTTTGTTTAGTTTTATTTATAGTTCAAAGCAATATAAATTGTATTTTATGGCTAACAATTTAATTTCCAGGTGACGCTTGCTCATTAATTCATTCTTTGCCAAATTCTGTTACAGAATTGAGACACTCCAACCTACTCTTGGTATCCGAGTTTAAAACTTCAATGTCGAAACAACCCAAATTCAAAGAGTCTTGTCTTATTCTTGAGGACGAGCATCAGAGGACAACTTCCATAAACTGATGTGTACTGTATACCAATCGCACTTGGAGGTAAAACATCCACCCACATACCCAGACTTTAAACCCCACCCTTTCCTGATTGCAAAGGACAAACATTCTGACCCAGTACACACAAACTGTGTCCTCAGGCCAAGGTGACAGTGTTCCCCATGAGATAGTGCCGTCATTAATCGCTGATTTACCAAAGCTCACCAAAAGGGCAAGACAGTCTATTGATAACGGTGTACATGAAAGCACACTCCGCATCCAACAACTGGAAACTTTCCCTCATGTTTGTGTTTAAAGTGTACAGTAAGTGCTCGTGATGACATCCACGCAGGTGCAGGAGTCAGCACAGGTAGGGCATTTTAACAAGGCAAAATGCATTTAAAAAGTCTGATACAATAAGTCCACAACATGTTCCCTTCCGGGAACTCGCTCACAAGTCCAACAAACGTTGTCCGGGTACTAGGATACCAACAATTGACTATACACAATAAAACTAACATGTTCCATGATCGTATCCTTGTTCTTTAAACTTGTACCGGTGGTGGAACAATTCATGTTAAAAGAACGAGAAACTTCGGCCATCTATTCACCTCGCTCCATTCCCTCACGTGTGATCTAATGTCCTCTATTAAACATCTTCAAAAGTTTGTTACTCGAACGTTTGTATGTCATTCATGGGACTTACTGCAAAGTTCTCATGCACATACACAAAGCAAACAATTTTGTGTACAATTATTATGCAAACGTACAACACATAAGATGTCTCCAATGGAGTCTGATCATCCCTTATGGGATTCCATTAATAAAAATACAAGACATTCGATCGTTTCAAACTAGAGCCGAATAAACAGTACAACCCTGCTCTAACTTTACAGAGATAAATGAAACTTACAAGTTTTTATTACAACTAGGCAGGGCGCTCTCTTTCAATTACACCCACGTGGGCTAAATTTCCTATACCTTTAGACTCACGTTGACATTTATAAGCGTTCCTTATTCCTTATTAAGCGTTTTTTTTCCTCCACTTGGCATGCTAAAAACTTGACACTGATTTAGTTGAGATGTAACCATGGCCATTGTCCAAGGTCCTAGACCGGTTTGAGCTGCTCTTCACCACCATATACCATCAAGTCACACAATCCACACAGCTGCCCCAACACCAACCCACACAATTGCCCTAACATTCAAAAGGTTAAATTCCACCACAATGCTGATAAGAGAGCACCTGGGCCAGTGACCAAACACAGACAGGACAATTTACTCCTTCCAGCGTGCATGGCTGCTCATACACACTGATGGATCGAAATGGAGCACATGAATAAATGACAAGTTAGGAAAAATCTAAAAACATACCACTCACTGTGCATTCTTCTTGCCCGAAGGTGTTTCTACCCAAAACTAAGAGCTCTGATGCTCAGTTTCCGACAGTCCCAAAAAAGATTAAAGGTTATGCGTTGCCAACACTCATGCAGGAATTCAGTGAAAAAAAGAAAGGTTTTCCTTTTATATCCTTTTAAAATTCTACTTAACGTTTAAAACCTATTCTGCATGATGACTAAGAGAAAGTTAAACTTCATCTAAACAACTTGTACTGGCTGCTAAACACTTAACTATTGTCTTGACACTAATGTCAGCTGAGTGTTTTTTTTTTGTGGTCTGGTTTGTATGTGCTAAATCAACATACACGATTAATGAAACTTCACTACAGGAAGAGGAACTTGAATTGACGAGAAGAGAAACACCAACACATTAAATTCTGCATATTCATCAAACTCAAGGGACAAGAAGTGTCAATTCTCAGAAAGGCACTTCTTCAGAGCTTGCACACAGATAAAGGTTGAATACAGAAAGAAAGTTGGCCGACGTCCATATTTAGTACGGGGCAAATATTTCTTGCATTTTTAAGAAGGCCTCACAGAACCTGCACCACTGTTAACTAGTTACACAGATCAACTGGCCTGTGACCGGAATCAGATGATCAGCCTCAGATATTACCAATCGCTCGTCATGAATACGTGTTACTGCTGTGCCAAGTTACTGTCGTGCCACTCAGGAGCATGTGCATGCACGTGCTCCTGAATGGCACGACAGTAACTTGTTTACACCATAATCTTGACATCACGAGAATAAAAGCTACTACACCCATCAGGTGCTCTCAGTTAAGGGGTGCACACTTACGGCAATCTTAGCAGCACTAGCCTGTCATTTGCATTGGTGTTTCATTCCCACCATGTGCAGCAGTTCACAAAGCTTTTTATCTTGAAGGAATCACATAACAGCGTTCATTTTCGTTTTCAGTTGGATGTAAAAATGCTCTAAATAGTAACCTGGAAAAACCTGTGACCTTCGTAAAGTTCTCAAGAAAATGTAAAACTAACAATTGTGGTTCTTAGAAAAACGAGTATCTGCAGGTCAGTTTTTCTTCTTTTTAAATACTGGAAATCAGTCATGACCGGCTAATAACACAGCCATATACAGTATTTAATCGGAGATAAAAAAATAATCCTGAGAAATATAGGCTTAGGAGCTATAAATACACCTGAAGCCAAGTGCTTAGGGCCACACACATTCCAGTGGCCTGTCTGCCGACATTCCTTAAGTGTTTTCTAACCATAAAAGAAGGACTCGCCCTTTAAATCCGCCTTGATATTTTATCACGTTTTGCTTTTTATTATGTACAGATATCTGTTTATACTTGAGAAAATATTATATGAACATAATACAATAACCTTTCAGCATCCATCATGTGAGATGATGGAGTTGATAGATTTATCAATTACAGAGCCAACTCCTGACCACAGTTTGATGAATCGCAACATCATCAGAAGTCGCAAATGCCAGTGCCTGTAGAGATTCTTTGAAAACAGATGCTACCGGGCTAAAAGCTGATTTATGCTCCTGCCTCAATTGGCATAGAGCTTATGCAAGTGGCCTACAGTGTTGTGAGCATGTATACTTTTGCTTTACCACTTTCTGGTGAGTTTTTTTGGTGTACTATAAACAGTGTCAAATGAAAGTGGTCGGATCTTGTTGGAGTTTTAGCAGACAGATGAAATGACAGTTACGTTACTTTTATTGAAATTACTAAAACAATGATTAGAAAAAATTAGTCTCTCCTCAATTTGGTCCATTGAACTTAAATTGAATAATGAATGTGTAGAGAAAGAACCCATAAATCCACAGGAGAAGAAACTGGAAAGGCATTGCTAACATTCAGGGCAATCACAGTTGTTCCAGCCTGTGTCACTGTGACATTAAGTTACATTTCGCGGCAGGTCGTAGGGTACACGGCTACGTGAGGTCTGCAGCAAAGCCTTGACAAATTAGCCTTACTTCAGAAACACACAACGGTAATCTTGGACGTCACAATCTCAAGATTTATAAAACTAACAGACACAATGACACGACCACTAGTAGAGATGCTACACAATCACAAGGCATTTGGCAGGTAACATTATAATGTAAACCAGCTGACCAAGCCAGACTCAAAAGTGATGTTGTGCAAAATCTTATGTTATGCTTATGATTTCTGTGTTAATATATTGAAAAGGAGTGTGTTATATTACTAGTTACTCACTCACTCCTTGTCTATAACACTTTCTCCTGTATACAGGGTCGGGGGGGGCAGACAGGATGCCAATCCATTGCATGGCACACACATGCACTGTGGGCACTTCCGGAGGAAACTCACCGAATATGGGGAGAACCTGCAAACTCCATGCACACAGACCCTCGGTGGGAATCAAACACGGACCCTGGACAGTGCTAACCACAAAGTCCCGATGCTGCCTTATTACTAGTTATTAACAAAAGTAATATATTACATTATCAAGTTACTTTTGTTCATAAGTACATTAATTCGGGTATATAAGATATAAAGTATTAAGACCGTTTATTTTCTGCTGTTGGGTTGTGAATCATTTGACCAAACATGCAGAATAAGTTTCTCTCCTGAATTAAAGAATTTCATGTTTTTTCACATTACAGATTATTTGAACACATTTAGGAAGACAAATATTGGAGGCGGGGGTTTTTCTTATGAATAACACAAATCTAAAACTTATAAAATAAGCAATAATCTTAACAAAGATTTTGAGCGTTGGCCAACTCCTAGTAGTCATTGGTCTTGACTGGTGTAACCCTACTGGTGGTCCAATTTGCTGACTACAATATTCCTGAAAGGACAGTTCCAGTTATGAAACAGATCAGAGAATAGAAAAGTTGGTGCTTTAAAAAAATAAATATATTAATAATGATAAAAAAAAAAAAAAGAAGCCTATATTGAATGTGGCCGAAATAAAGCAATGGCAGCGCATCTACCTGCAAAAAAAAAAAAAAAAAAAAAAAAAACCTGCGTTGGGGAATATTTTAATAAAGAACATGGGTTCAGGGACCTAGAGTGCACAGTGTTAGCAGGTGTACATGACAACACCAGGAGCAAGAGAAGCACCACTGCCAAGAGACCGTGAACAGGGGATTGGTGTCTTGTTTATCCTATACACTTTTACAGCTCATTAATGAGGGATTAAAAACAACCAGCAGGAACAAGAGGGAGATATTATATATTCATAGCCTCAAATCAACTCCAAAGTGGTGGAACATGTAGTTGGTTTTGCTACAAAATCTGCTGGAAATCAGCTGCATGATATAACAGTCAGATGCCAAATCTCTGCCATTCATCACTGACCACTGGCAGACTGAGGAAAACACTGCCTGGTGTGAAGGTCACCAGAGACATATTGGCCAATGACCATGTTGCAGAGTATGTAGTATATCCGGCTATGGCCAGTTTACTCTGATCAACACAGAGGCTGTCAAATATCACTGTTAAAAATATCTGCCTTACTTTACAGCCGCACTAACAAGGTGACAAAGACCTCTCAACCAATAAAGTTCTCAGTGGCAATCCAATGGGACTGCTCCCATACTCTATATCTTATATTATAAAATAATATTAATAAAAATAAATCTTGAAAGAAAGCAGGAAAGAGAATCACACTGCTTGTAGCTTGCTACTGTGAATGCAAAAGAAAATATTTCAATAGTAACAATGCTAAAGTGGGAAAAAAATACCGCACTGTGAAGTTTACTACAATCCCAAGACATCTAAAAACAAAAGTGTGTGTAATACCAAAAGTTAACACATATTTGCAGTGTTCCGTGTTAACTTTGTAAAAATTAGACCATAAACACCTTATCACTTGGTTGCACACTGCGAGTTCCTAATTTAAGGACATAAAGAACAGTGCTGATGGTTATTAAATTGCATTGGGGCACCACCAAAAAAGTTTTTTTTTACAAAGACAAAAACAGCACCTTAACAAGTAACAGTCAAAAGCGCACACTGAGAAGCCCTGCTGTTTAGATGGCAATGCTGACCTGCTTTTTGTGAAGGAGCAGACACTTGCAAATGCCGCCACAAGTCGGCCACTTCCTTTCTGTTGCCACTTCTGTGACAGTAAATTTGTAAAATATGAGGCAACATGCAAACACAGGAACCGACTGTGTTAAGCCAGGTGCTTCCACTCTCACTGTTCCATGCATTAATAAGACATGCAAAGCAAGACAAAACAAACGTCCACTCTAAAAATACTCAAACCACGATTTTTCCTGAAATCTGATCTCTGAATTCAGGTGCACTGCTTATTTTTTCCCCATTCATCAGGAGAACCCATGTAGACTCAAACTTCAGATGAATGAGTAAACAGTAAACTAACTATTCTTAAAAACAATCAAACACTGACTCAAAGAATAAACAAGAAAATCAAATTATACTCATCTCAATATTAATGTTGTTCAAATGGTTAAATGAAAAAACAATTGCTAGACAGATCCATTTGAGGTAGGCTATAGATCTATGTTCTATTTGTGGTCCTTGATCTAGCATGTTCTGTGTAACAAAGCCCGAAACCTTTAGATTAGGATTAAAAGAGGCTTGATAGAGGTCATTCAGATCTTCTTGTGGAAATTGTTTGCATAAATAGATCCTGAAAATTTTTCAGGATAAATAAGTCCTGAAAATGTGTAAGAAGTTCCATGGAAAGGACAGAAAAGTTAACGCTACATTATGTTCAACCCTTGAGATAAACTTGAACAAGGCATTTTTAAAATATTACTAAAAGAAAATATAGTGGATGCTCACAAAGGAAATAATTCACAAACCTGAAGCAACTGAATCAAACATTTCCAGAAAAGTCAAACGGTTCATGTTGGAACCAGGTGCATACTTGTACAAGTTAAAAGAAATCTCTTTATCTATGTGGTTTCTGTCCACTTTCCACGAAACATTCATCTGACAGCAGGCAGTATTTCAAGAGTAGTGTCATGTTTTAAAAAGAACGTCTGTGAAACAATTCAGTAAATGTTGTTTATGTTATTTGTAGGCTTCTTTATTTTGAGCTATGAGTTTTTGCCATTTGTGTAAAAAGTTATTTTCTTTTAAATTTCAGACCACAGAGCATTTTGAGGGAAAGGAAACTGCAAAGTAGACACTACTTAGCTACTTAAACCTTCTTTTGCTTCCGTTAATGAAGCAGCGCTGGGATCTGTGACCGATGACAATAAGCAAAAGTGATATGGCCTCCAAGTTAAACGTTAATTATAGGATCGTATTTCGATATGTCGAAGCCTACAGGACTTGCATTCCTAAAGAGTAATAAGGTCGGTGTATGTTTAACCAGGAATGAAAAGAAGTGTTAAATGTCATTGTATAAAAATATATCTAAATAATTGACCCTTTAAACAGTCTCATAGTAAAAAGTAAACAAAGTTAATAGATTTAAATAAGATTGTTGTAAGGTTATTGTACTTTACTCATCCATGCCCTCTAGTTCTCACTCACCAACTAAAAATAAAGCATCGTCAATGCCAATCTCCAAAATGACAAATGCTCTTATGGGTTATTTTAAGTCATCAGACTTAAAATCTGAACTGATTAACCAGTTCAGAGCAATTCAATAACCCTTGTAATTCACCCTAACCCTTGTAGATTGTTTACAGCCACAGTGTTAGGCTTGTTCGCTTACATTACTCGTCTATGTAACAGAGAATCGATATCGGCACTATCGGATGATCTTAATGCTGTAAAAGTGTACAGTGTTGACCGACACAGATCTTACACTAAATGCAACTTTCAAACTGTCTTAAATCACTCAGTAACTGAGAATTAATCAGACTACAAAGAAATTCCCTGTACTGGCTCACTATCATGTACTGGCTGAGCTCCAATATCGATACGGTATCGAACAGTGTCTGGGCTTGTGCACAACTGAGCGAGTGAGTGAGTAAGTAAATTAATAAATGTGGTCAAAATCTAGTCATGCCCTTTGAAAACCACTGGAAACAAACTGAATCACAGCGCATTTCTCTATAGTGTATAGAGTGCACCATTACGCCGATCATGTCGCTTAATTTTTCACAATAGCACCTCTGACAACAGTGCCAGCTGAAATTTAAATGACAGGTGTATCATCATTTCTATAGTAACAACTAATATAGGAACATGTATGGCAGATGCGTCACAATCAAAGGTTAATAAAAAACAGCTGACGTGTATAAATGTGCTGAAGTTTTCCATCATGGAGGTGTCTCCGAGACGAACGACTTTGCCCTTTCCGGTTTCTCGGTAACATCCCAAGCTGCATTTTTTCATCTTGTCAACTTTAAGAGCAAGCGAGAGAGAGAGAGAACACTGTGAAAGAGAAGAGGGGCTGATGAAAGTTTATAGGTGCTATAATGTAAGCGATAAAGGCAATTTAACTGCGGATGATTCACAACACTAAACTATAAACTTATAAAAATAAAAAAGTGGCAACAGTGTTCGATTTTTTTTCAAAAGAAGAATTGTTAATAAGAGTGCCCGAAACATCAGCTGGAGCACTATAGGGTGTCACAAAAGTCTCTATACATAAAGTCTTTTTTTTTTTTGACAAATAATCCTCCACATGAGTGCAATTTGTTTATATAAGAGTCTTCTCTCACACTTGTGATGAACTTGTATTAACGCATCTTGTGCTATGCATGTAAATGCCATGTGAAAGAGCTGGGTTCGATTCACACCCAATGCCCAAACCCCAGCCACTGGATGCAGTGCTGGTCTCAAGCCCGAATAAAATGCCAGGAAGGGCATCCAGTGTAAAGTTGTTGTGCGGATCGGGTGGTCCGCTCTGGCGAGCCCTCGATGGGAGCAGTCAAAAAACTAACATCGTGATTTATGGGTATTTCTCCAACAATAAAGTGTTATGCCCACTTACACAAGGAAAATTACAGGGTAACTCATGCTATAAAATTCCAATAAAACTACACACACAAGCATATATTACATACTAACATTCTAAAGGTGTCAAGGATAATTAACACCTCAAGACGACATTTAATCGAATTTAATCTCTCAGTTCTAGATGTCTTTGAAATGGTATGAGAAAGTGTTAAAAAAAAGTTTACTAAGTACTAAAAAAATGGGGAGGGGGGGGGGGTCTTTACTGTAAGCACTTCTATGATCTTTGGTTGTCTGAATAAACCTTTTTGTCAACAAAAGGTTGCCCTTGCTCATGCCCAGGCATGTCTGCAGCACTTGTTCAGACTCATCACAAATCCACATGCTTCGTGATCAAAAGAAGATCATACCTGTTAGAGCAAATTAACCAGCTCATCTCATCTCTTACATACATCCGCAAATACATCCAGAGAGATCAAGACTGAACAGGATGTTAGATATTAGCAACAGTTCTGTGAGGTAAACTCCTAGCTTTACTGCAAAAAAAATAAAATATATATATACACATACTAATCTAATTTTTATATAATACGTTATTATAGAAATAGCGAAATAAGACGCGTGTGTTCGAGTAAACGTGTGAAACTGCTCGTAAACCAGATCTAGCCAAATAGAAGACTGAGCGCTATTTACTCATGTCATGCTGCGTTTCCAGCCGGCTGAAGCAGCGGTCTCAACGTCAAACCGCGCTAACACGGACAACTAGCAAGCTTAACATATATACTTTAATAGGATTGTACAAAAAAACAACAACTAAGAAGTTGACAATATTTGTGTCAAGCAGTAAAATCTAGTAGCTTTTAAAGCTAGCTAACTGGCAGGCACGACGGAACGCGTGGCTGGTCAGCTAGTTAACCAGCCAGCTAATCACACTGAACTAAAGCACACCTCTTTGTGGCATATTTGTACATTATATAATAAATTAAAAAACTTAAATTCTTTTATAATGTAAAATATTCCACAGAACCGTTAAATAGATAGCTTTATATATGCTACGCTCGAGCTCGCTAATGGCTGCCACATTTCCCCGTTAGCCTGCTAGCTAGCGGCAACTGAACGCTAGCTAACTCCCAAGACGGTGCCACTGAGAGGGGGGAAATACTTTTTAATTTCTTGAAACGTTCTCAAACAATGCTAGAAAGAGGGATATATGTTTATAATACGGTTACTTACAACAAACAGGCTCAACATTGAAATCCCGTGACAATCGCTGAGAAGGCGGATAGGAGCGGGTTTTAAGCGCTAACAGTTCTTCCTCTTCACACACACTAAACAACTCAGCTCTCTCGACTCAATAGTATGGGGGCGAGGCTACGCGGGCTCGGGAGTCGATTCGCCAAGAGTCGATTCTCTCTCTCGAAAGAAAAAAAGACCGAACCAAATAACAAACAATGATTCAGTAGTTTGGGGAAAAGTAATTACAACGAAGCTGGAGACGAAACTTAATGTGATTTATTTTCCATTTTCTCATTTAATTGTTTTTAGCTAAGTATGATTATAATTACCTTTCCAAATCTAGCACATAAAACTTGGTAATAAAAATGTCAAGATTCAGTGTCAATCGTCATATCGACCAAACATTTAATTAATACGGCAGTGTTTATCTCAACATTAAATCTTCACTACCTTGGAGCAATAAGAGGGTGGTGTTGAATCAACTTGTCGGATCTATTCTTGGATTCGGATTCAGAGTCGGTTCACACATATCCGGAATTGAACCCGCCGTTAAAGCCAGCCGGGTATATAGTGACGTCATATTTACGTAAAACCCCTATGACAGTTTTTCCAGGGGCGTGGCGGGGAGAGTGACTCTGTCTTAATAAGATTTATATTAATGGAAGTTGTTCTTCCCAACTGATATTTGCGTAATGTACATCCGACTCGGCACGTGTTACAAATATTATTTTAAAGAAAAAACTGTTGTACTTGTACGACGTCCAAGATATGCCTCAAGCCTGAATGAGTCACAGAGTCAAGTGACTGGAAAGAGTGAGCCATACGTGACGCAGAATGAGAGATGAAAAGAACATCTTCAGTTCACGCATGACCTACTCATACTGCTCATTAAATCAGCTCACATTCACGGTCATTTCCTTTCAAGTTTTCATTTTCTCTGCTGCTTATCCTGTGTATCCAGGCGGGTGACACCCTGGATGGGGGGTGTCTGTAGCCAGAGCAGGCGGGTGACACCCTGGATGGGGGGTGTCTGTAGCCAGAGCATACTGTATACAGTACCCCACCAAAAAAAAAAAAAAAATTACCATTCAGATTTAAATAAGCTTAAAAGCATATGATTAGATAATTACTGCAGTGATTAACACATTTTATCTTGCAACAATTCTTATTTATTAAAACATTCATGTCAGAAGACATATTGCATGGTTATGGAAAACTGTATGTTCCATTCATTAACCTGTAACAAGCAAAGAAAACAACAGGGAAGCTAAAACTACCTGAATTGGATTAAGAAAAGTCATTATAAAAAACCTGGAAGGATAGTGCTGAACCATAAACTTGTGCAAGAAATGTCAGATAAAAAAAAAAAAAAATCCAGATTGTCTAATATCGAAATCGAAATCTGCATCATAAAAATCTTTTGCGTAGAAGCTATATTTTACAGCCATATTTTTCAGCACTTCCACACACAATGTGAAAGAAACCTCACTGGAGTGGGACTAAACGGCTGCGTGGCAATAGGAAAAATACTTGTAATTGGGACTAATGAGAAAAAGTACTTAAATTTGCTAGGAAGCATAAAAATTAGACTTTCGAGTAATGGAAAAAGGTCATTTGGACTGATAAGTCCAGATTTACCCAGTTTTTCGAGCAATGGGCATGTCAAGGTAAGAAGGGAAGCATGTAAAGCAATGCACAAATTATACACAGTGCTGAGTTATGTGACTATACTTAGATGATGACCTGAATGTACTAAATGACCAGGCTATCAATTAAATTTATATTTTCTTCCATTACAAAAATGCCAAGTTTCATCATGCTCAAATTGTGAAAAATGGGTTCTAGAAGCATGAGGAATATTTTTTACTCATCAGTTGGCCACCAGAGAGGACTGACCGTAACCTATTAAAAGTCTTGAGTTTTCTTATAGAGATCATCTCTCAAATCTTCAGTGCAAGGTCTCAACCATTAAAGCAGCTGTGGAGGAAAGTAAATGTTGTGATCTTGCATAATGTTATCAAACCCATGCCATATTAAATGCTTGCCAAAATCAAAGTAAAAGCCGCTCCAGCAAAATATTACTTTTGGCAACTATTTATTGGTATATAAAATTTATGATAAAATGTATGACTACTATGTTCACTTCTTTTCAGATTGGAATATATGCATCTAAAAGTGAAAAGAAAAATCCAAAGATTTTTTTGCTTTTTAAAGAGTATTGTTGGTCAATCTGAGGATGGACTGTCCCAGAAACAAATAGCTAGGAATATTGAAATACCAATACAATTAATGTAATTAATGTTCAATTTAAAAAAAAAGCATCAAACATCAACTCACAACCTGAGCCTTCTGAAAGACATCTTTGTGCTGTTTGATGATCTGTTGAGGACAATTCTGGCCAGTTGTTGAAAGTATTTCATTAGCAAAACATTACATAAAGAAGGATAGAATAGAATAGAAAAGAACATCTTTTTTCTTAATGGAAAATAAATTCTAAAATATGACTCATAAAAGAAGTTGTTATCAGTCACAGCACAGTAAAAAATAGTGTTTACCCATTAACAGATTGTTAAATCATTTTTATCAACAATATAGACAAAACGAAGCAAGGGAACAGGGTTAAAAGAAATAAGTTAATTTTTTTTTAAATTTACTTATAAATATAGCCAAGCGACAGGTTTAAAGAACAAGACAATAGATAATAATATATGATAATAGATGACAATAGAATATAAGTGGGACAACTGTGGTGATCAGGGATAGGTTGTTGGGGACATGCATTTAAAAGACAAAAAAAATACCATGGACATTTTTTCCCCAAGAGAATCTTTATTGATGTTGCATCAATACTATCAAGTATTGCAGCTGTATAGACTGACAAAACCTTCATTCAAAGAAGTGCATTCAATAGCTAAATCTATTGCACAGCATAAATGCAATAGCCATGTATACAACACAAAATCCTACAGTCTGATACATAGCACATTTTTAAGTAAAAGAAATAATCCTGAAAAAAATAGGTAAATAATAATAATATTAATAATAATTTTATTTATGTGGGTGCTTTGGAAGACAGTCGATTTATCACATACGCTTAAATATACCTTCATTAAGTTCATGTGCAAATGGGACCAATTATTTGTATTTATCATGTCCACAACAACAAATATCTTTTACAAACCAAAGCAAGGATTTTCACTGTTTCATAATAATAATAATAATAATAATAATAATAATAATAATAGTAATACTAATGATAATCATTCTAAAAGGACAGTAGGACTAAGTGTCACTTAAGAAATAAAAAAGCTGTAATCTAAACAAACATTAAGAAGCAGGTATGACAGTATTAAAAACCTAAACTTTACATACACATTAACAAATGTAAACTAAATGAAAATAGATGAAAGATAATACTTACTGATACTTAAAAATGTAGTTATTCATTTGCCACAAAGAAAATGTCACACTCATCTTATGAGTGTAAGTATAGGAAAGACAGACATAAGACACTGAGAAAATTATGATTGTCCACACTAATATAATTAGCAGAATATGACATAGCCCTATTAAAACATGAGATTTCAATCATTTTCACATTTTTTCTTGTTTTTGTGTATTTTGGCTTCTTTTTAAAATTTTCCATTTATCATTTTTTAACTTATTACAGCTCTCCCCTGCTTCCATCTTGACATCCTATAACTTTATATATGTGGAAAACAGAGGTGCATAAACCTGTATTTAAATTCTGCCTTCCTGGAAATGTTGCTTGTATTGCTATTTGCTTGTGCTTGCTATTTGGTTGGATTATCTTATTACTGTTATTGTTATTGCTGCTTTTTCCTTTTTAAGCATGAGTTTATTTAAAATTCATCACAATGAAATTGTAAACGGTTAACATGGTACCACAGTTAAAACTCTGCCCATGACTTAAGTACGTCATTATATGTTGCTGAATTATATGTGTCTAATAATAATTCTACAATTTCTACTACCACTACTACTACTACTACTACTACTACTACTACTGCTAATGATAATAATAATGCAATTATTGCATTCTTGTATCACATAATTATCACAAGGTGACTGCTGGATAAACAGTTTTAATTTAATTTATGTATCTCAATATTTCATCATATTACTGATCTTTCATTATATTGCTATAAATTAATCATAGTCCAAATAGTATAATAAGAAAGCAAATACATGCCTTGAGCACACTGACATTTTGCTGTAAAATTTAAATGCTGATATGGCCCTAATGTCATTTCACAGTAGTCTGGGTATTTTGCATAATTCACACTGAACCAGTCAATACAATAGTATGGCAACAGTTTATTCACATATTACATTTAATTAGGTAAATGTGAAAAACAGTATGACATGATTGGAAAAATAAATGTAATACTCTGATCCAAAGAATAGAAATGACAGGCTAGGTGTCTAAACAGCACCTTTGGCTGTTACAAAAAGAGTATCCATTTAATAGCACTCATCAAACCACCATGTATGGTTTCTTGTATTCTAGCACAAAATATTTAAAAAAATTACTATGTTCTTAACACATAAACCCAGTGCCTTCATTAAATATGTTCATTTTAATATATGGATACAAATGTTTTGAACTGATGTAAATGTAAGACGCGGTAAGCTTTGTGTTATTGGTTATCATATCTGGGAAGTTAGAAATAATAAAAACAAATTATCACCTTTGGATTACTAGAGATATCAAGCCTTAGCTATTTAATATTGAAAATGATAAGTGCTTAGATAGTACATAATTAATAAAATGGATAATTGCCAATATTATTGTATGTCCCTACCATGGACTGACTTCAATATCAGAATATCAACAAATGATAGAGCAAAGACTGATTTACCTATGTTACACAAGCAAACATATGCTAGCGGGCAAAACTCTTGGTTATTTGCTGAAATGACATCATAAAAATATATGCTAGCATTAAAGGGAGAGATAATACTCATGACATCATTAGTATTGTTAAACATCCGAAGCTCAGTTTGCATTCAAAGTAAACATTTGGAATTGTCAAGTATAACCTTCTACTTCAAGGATAAGAACTCCACATAGATACCACCAAATCACAAAGAGTAGCAATAACTGTTGCGAATGTAGGCAATCTAAACAAAATATATATTTTTAAATTAGTCACTTAAAACTACCAAGCGAGTACAAATAAAATATTGTTTGTTTATTTTTAAATTTTTACATATAATTTGTGAATTATGGCACTGAGTTAGAAACCGGTTATTTAAAGGGACAAAAGAGCAACAACAAGTTTAAACTAAATGTGACTGCAGTCAGGGGAACACATTCCCCAGAGACAAAGAGATGGAGTTCAATTAGTCATTTTGGAGTGTGCAGTCACATGGGTAAAACTATTACTTACACATTGTCTGATTCTAATAAACAATAACATAAAGTACATGAAAAAAAAAACAATAACAGCAACACATTAATACAACAGTTATAATAACATAATATAGGCAGAAGATGCCAAACACACTTGAAATAAAAACATAATCAAATCAGACTTTTAAAGCACTCAAACAGATACAGCATAAAGTTTCCATGTCCTACTTTATCTTGGTTTTTATGTTGTTCAGTCTTTCCTGTTTTTGTTGTTACAGGTGTTACTTGTGTGACTGTAGACTACTAGATAATAAATGATGTTTAAGGTGGCCTGTTATGTAGGGCACAGTAGGAAGCCTGAGAAGGATGAATGAATGTACTCAGTGGAGTAGAGCCCATTTGCTTGGTCAGATGGCATCTGCACCCAAACTTGGTCATTTTCTTTGAGCTCCAGCACTGCACTCCCTGATGCCTGGTCCATATAGCCCTTCTTGTATTCATCATATGTGTATGTGGCAGGCACATTGTTTCTGTATAGTGCCACCCAGAGGCTGGTTCCCTTTACGTGAACGTGGTAAGCAAAGTAGTAAACCCCAGGCATTGGGCTTGTAAAGATGCCAGTGGCAGGATTATAAGCATTCTGCCCATTGTAGAGAGTCCTGTCAAATTTGATAGGCATACCAGATGGTGGGAATGGTGTTGTGAGAATAGCTGTGAAAGCTGGAGCTGCAGTAGCAGAGAGTTCAACCCTAAATTGTGGTTTTCCATTTTGACCTGGTATTGTTTCTCCCCCAACATCAGGCCCGGACACTGCTATTTTGGAATCTCCATTAGATGGACCAGGTGGGCCAGGTGCGCCAGGTGGACCTGGAAGACCTCGTGCACCACTTATTCCAGCGGCGCCTGGTTTTCCTGGTGGTCCCTGTGGACCTGGCATTCCCTGATCTCCATTCTTTCCATTCCCTGGTGGTCCTGGTGGGCCTTGCTCTCCTTTCAACCCTGGAATGCCCTGTGGTCCCATATGGCCTGTGGGTCCTGGTGATCCAGGAATCCCAGCTACACCACGTGATCCAGGAGACCCTGCAAGCCCATTTTCTCCTTTGGGGCCTTGAGGCCCAGCCAGTCCAGGATTACCAGGCAAACCAATGTGACCAGCCTCACCTTTAGGACCTAGTTTTCCAATAGCTCCACTTGGCCCAGGAAGCCCTTTATCCCCTGGGAGTCCAGGCTTACCTGACAACCCACTGGGTCCCTGATCCCCTCTGAGTCCAGGCAAGCCAGGTGGCCCCTGGGGACCACTGTCTCCCTTCAAACCAGGCAATCCATGTTTTCCTGGAAGACCCATTGGACCCGGTAAACCTGAAAGTCCAGGCTGCCCGGCTGGCCCTGTTTCTCCTGATAGACCTCCAGGCCCGGGTTCCCCTTTATCACCTTGAGCTCCTGGTAATCCAGCAGGGCCTCTGTCTCCTTTCTGTCCTGCAAGACCAGGTTTACCATAACCAGGAGCCCCAGGAAACCCATTTTGACCCCTTTGACCTGGTTCACCTTTGGGTCCAATTGGACCTGGCCTACCAGGTACACCATCCAACCCAGGTTTTCCCACTCCAGTTAATCCAGGTGGCCCTTGTGGTCCTGTAGCACCAGGTTTCCCTGGCAGCCCTTGGTCCCCTGGAAGCCCTTGCTCTCCTTTTACTCCAGAAGGCCCAGGTGCCCCATTCAGTCCAGGCTTTCCCACACCTATATTACCAGGAGCTCCAGGAGGTCCCTGGAGGCCATTAGGTCCCCTGAGCCCAGGTGGACCTGGATTGCCATTACCATTTTCACCCTTGTCTCCTTTATCACCAGGCAAACCACGACCACCTTTTGGTCCTGGTTCACCCTTGGTTCCTGGGGGGCCCCGAGCTCCAGGAAGCCCAGGTTTGCCATTTAATGAGAGACCCGAAGGACCAGGTGATCCTGGTTGCCCTGGTAATCCACGTGGCCCAGGTTCACCTTGAAGTCCCTTGTCACCATCATTTCCTGCTGGTCCTTTGGCCCCAACTTTTCCTGGCAGACCAGGTAGTCCTGGTTTTCCAATTCCTGGCAACCCTGCTGGGCCCTGGGGTCCTGGCTGACCATTGAGACCTGGTTTCCCTATTCCAGGTTTCCCAGGTAATCCTGGGGTCCCAGGTGGTCCCCTGGGTCCTGGCTTCCCTTGTGGCCCAGGCTCCCCTTTCACGTCCAAAGGAGGTGGATGGTCTAAAAAGAAAATCAAAATGAAAGTTCCTTATTTTTCATAAATTCATTGACATGCAGACCCATTTAATTTCCATGCAGTATTAATAACTGAACAGGAAGATACAACACTGTTAGTTTTATTAATTAATTATTAGTAGTTTAGTTTTTTTCCCTTTTTTTTTCCTTATCCAATCTATGTTCTCCTTTTTCTTGTTGCCTGATGTGTATGTGATTCTCTGACTCTAACTAATCCCTAGGTTTGCCTACAGCTGTTAACACAATGTCTTATTAATTGCTTTTACCAGCCTTAACTTGTTCTTATAACTTATACTGGCCTGGATTTGGAGTTGTTTTGGTACTTACGTTCAAAACGCCTGATCATTCAATTATAATATACCTTCGCCTCTAGCTGAATTATGCAGCTTTTTACACTCACTCACTCACTCACTCACTCACTCACTCGCCTACTCATCGTCTATACCAGTTTATTCTGAATACAGGGTTGTGGGGGGCCTGGAGCCTATCCCAGGAGACTTAGGACACGAGGTGGGGTACACCTTGGACGGGGTGCCAGCTTTAATAAAATAATACATAAACAATGAAATCACTCCAGTATTGTGTTCTCTGTGGCAAAATCTCATCTGTCAGACATAAAAACATAATAACAAAGGCAGCTAGCAAGCTTTATTCCTGATGGGTTGTTTTTTTAAGGAAAACAAAGGGAAAAGATCTATGGAGCCAAGAACCTGCTTAGTTACAATTAATGGATGGAAAATATAAATTAAAAAATATATATATATTTTATTGGTATCCATCAAATAGCATTGCCATTGATCATAGGTTTTCTGTGAGCGTTTTGAAAATTATTGTTATGCAATGGATGGCATGTCCATGTTGCCCTAGAAATCACATGAATAAAGTTCTAAAGAAGCACTACTTAAAACCCCATCTTTAAATATGTAAATGAGTAATGCATATTGTGTGCAATATGAACACAGAATAATGTTAAAAGAAAAGCCAAAGGATATCTGTTCCATATGTTTTACTTTTATCATCCACTAGATGGTAGTAGATGCACTTGTCTACGACAATCAGGAGTCCCTGCAATTGGAACAAGCTTTAAAACATGAAACCTCTGCCACCTGCAGTATTTAGCTCAAGATAAAGCTGACTATGAATTATTATGAATTATGAATAACATTTTTAGCAGTGATTGGTTGCAGTGGTCTTATTTTTATTATTCCTACTTGTTATTATTCTTTTTGTTCCCTGATTTTGGTAATGATTTATTTCCATGCTGTGTTACAAGAAAAAAAAGCATGAATACGTCCAATGGTATTTGGCTATGCCGCTCAGGCTCTGGTGCCAGAGAACTCATTCCGTCCTTGCCATGTTTATTTGTCACACTATTCCATTTCATACCCTTAAATGTACTGCGTAGATAGATCTGGGGGCAAGGGTAGAATGGTACAAGAGAAGGCTTTACTTACAAAGATGGTTCTAGTAACAACAACAACATGCATCAAGCTAACAGCGTACACACAGATCAATAACACAGGTAACAGCTATCAGATGTTTAGATGAGCAAGTCCTTTACATCTTTCTAAAGCTAGGATCATCGAAGACTTTTAAAGCATTTGACACAATCTGAATGTCCATTGGAACAAACTGGTCTCATATTAAACAATCCTCAACATACTAAAAAAATGTATGAACCCATAATTACAGTTGTTTTCCTTATTGCTTCATTGCTCATTATTGTATTATTATTATTATTATTATTATTAATAATTAGTAAAATTATTAGAGATTTCCTTTCTCTGATATCCTTTAAAAGCCCCACAATCACGAGTGTTATATTGCTTTTATACAGCAGCTCTATTTTCGAAAAAAAAAAAAAAAATGGTCTGAAGACACCAGACTGTTTTTTTTATGTTTGTGCATTCCAATTTTGTTCCTTCAATCTCTCTTCCAAAAAAAAATAGTTTTAGAGTCAAATGTTGCCAATCAACAAAGACTTCCCTGCGAAGATGATTGAGGGGTTGTTTGGTCAATAACTTGTAGATTCAACTGAAGACAGCATTTCATATTAAGTCCTTAAATTATTTGCTGACTCGGCAGTTGTCACCTGTAACATTTTAATCTCACTGACGGTAATCCGGCTAGTGAATAGAAGGTTGATGTCCTATAATTCAGTGGTTGAAATTTATCCAAAGTGAAGTGAGTCTGAATAGGTGTGTGCCAGAATATCCGTCCTCATGGAATGTCTCTACCTTGACCAATCAGAAATTAATAAATTGCCTGACCAGACCTTGATTGATCTATTTAAAATAATAATAATCATAATAATAAAACGAGCATGTCGTTCATCAAAACAAAGGATGTTTTTGGCTAGCAAGTGTGGTCAAATTATTCTAGCAATGTCACAATAGCAGATTTTTGATTACTCTTCAACACTCCTCTCCGACCCTGAGCCAGCTAAACACACCGTCTGGACCCCCTTTTAAAAAATAGTTCCAACAGCCTTGCTTGTGAAGCAGATCCTGCCTAGCATTAGTAGATGACATACAAGTGTTCTGATCCTTGTGCCTTCCCTGGCTTTCTCATAATATCCTGGCTCCCTCAAGCCTTTCATGCTTTCTGACATTATTTCCTTCCCCTCCTTTCCCCTTTGTTACCCTCCCTAAGAATAAAGTATATCCACCTGTGATATAGTGTTCCAAAGGGAGTTAACCTGAACCCTCTGAATCCCTCTCTAGTCTTTTCTTTTAATCTTTATCCCTTCTGATGCTTTCACAATGCTCCTCATAAATCACAGAGGTGAGTGGAGACACTAAACAACAACCTGTTCCTGTCCTCGCATTTTTCGTCTTTGCTACTCCCTTAGTCTGACACACATTTGGCTCTTTTTTTCCTGACCACTCACTGTCTGGAGAAAGTCTATTTCTCAGACTAAAGACAGAGATTAGATGATGTGTCCAAGTCAGTGATGATTCAAGGAATTGCCTATGTGGCACTCATGGGTACAAAGTAGACACTTTTATCAGTTATCACTCACCGATCATATCACTCAAGTAGTGTAATTATAGATCTTTTACAAATGATTACAAACCTCTAAGGTCCTCCTACATGGGTGTGAGACGTACACATTGGAGCCAGGTCACGCAGTTCCATGCCAGAACTTCAAATCCCATGCATTACAAAAATATCCTAGGGTTATACTTAATTTTCTAATCTAAATGATTTCATTGCCTTGATTTGATATATATTCACTATTTAAATGTCAATGGCTGAGCTATCCCACTATCATTTAAAGAAATTTTTCATTAGTTTGAATAGTTGTTTAATGGTTGTACAAAACTCAAAGCTCAATGGCTAGCATTATCTCCTGATTATGGATGCATCCATTGAGACAAACTGAAAGCCTAAAATGCTTAAAGTAATTATAGTAAAAATGTCTCAGCTGTGATGAACAAGGATAATTCAAAGGTCACATTCATGACAATGAACACAATGGCGGCCATTACGGTCATGGCTTCATTTTAAAATCTTCTCTCACCCAACATTTCATTAGTAAAAGAAAAAAGGCTTTATTTCCACACTTTTGCACAGACTAAATGGAGCACTTCAGTGCTATAGTGATGACATTAATGCTAAATACTCTGATGGTGGACGTTTGACTTTTGGCTGCTCCCATCGAGAGGTTGCAGCAGCGGACCATGCGATCCGCACACAATTCGGCACAGCTTTTATGCCGGATGCCCTCCCATTTTATCCGGGCTTGGGACCGGCACTGTATCCAGTAGCTGAGGTTTGGGCATTAGGAGGGAATTGAACTGGGGCCTTCAACATGGCAGACGAGAAACCTACCACGGGGCCACCAATGCCTGTAAACATGCTACCCTAATGTATTTTAGGTAAATACATTTATATTTTCATGTCAGTGCAATAGTTTTTCTTTTTTAAAACTTACAATTTATGCAGTGCTATGCAGTTAATGAGGACTTACCAAGATACTGACCCTTCCCCTCTCTAAAGGGGGGGCCGAATGGACCCTTCATCATAGGCTGCATGTACTTCATCTGTGGCATAGGGGCGTAGCCACCACCCAGAGCATTACTCCCGAACATCAGCAGCAGCACACATATGGACACCAGTGTCATCTTCTTTGCTCAGAATCTCCAATCTGTGAAGAGAAAAACAGAATGAATAAGTGACATTCCACTTTACTATCAACTCCTTTAAAGGAAATATTCGCACAGTCAATTTCACAAGATCCAGTTATCACTACTGAAAGCCCGGTATGCCAAAGGGCCTTGGAAAGCTGCAACACCTAAACTGCTCCAGATTGTTTGAGCTATGCTTTGATTCTGATAACCTGACATACTTCTATTTATGAATTAAAAATTATTATAATTATAAAGGCATTAATGAAATTATTACTTCCAAAGACTTTTCATATGTGAGTGTTAAAATTCCATTCCAAAATTTTTTTAGATGCAGTATTTATATTGGCTTAATTGATATGTTTGGTTAAGTCCTAAGACAGCCAGATGCAGCGCTAGTAGCTGGAGAGATACTCTGTAGCGTTGCCAAACCCAAACCATTCATTCTACAGGGACTTGAAAGGTGATAGCTACCTTATGACTGAGCACTGACTAAGAAACACTGCATATCGTATAGCATAGAGACTTCAATCTACATGGTTGTTTGCAGGCTGGATAACTGAGTAATTAAAGTTTTAGCTAACATTAAAAAAAGAATGTTTGCTTTTCAAGGGTAGGGTTTAGTGGTCTTGACTGTCTGTTTGTTTAGCTTGTCATTCCTGGTGACAGCTGTATCTGTTTACTTTCATTCGTTCCAAGAAGTAATTTTTAAATAACTTGATCCTCATGTTACACATCATACCATGCTTACATTTTACCAGGTGTATGGCTGGCTGGGAGCAGACTGGCTGTGACAGGAATCTAAATAACTGGGCCCTTAAACAGGGGATATCCAGGGGATAGCCAATATCTGCGAAACATTTCTCTTGTCCTGATGCTCTGATCCACGCTCCACATACAGAATGTAAGTATAGTTTCTTTAGACACTCCGTCAAGCACTACTGTAATCCTTGGACTCATCTTTTCCACTTGTCCCGATGGCTTCCAGACAGTCTTCCCTCTCTTTCAAAAAGACCTGTACTTTTATTGAATTTGACAAGCACTCTGGAAATCCAAACATCTCCCAGCTCACCACATCAGTGCTGCAGAAGTCTCCTACCAGTCTACATTACTTTTTCTCACTTTTTTGCAATATGGCACTGTGAAATATAACCAGAATCCTCCTTGCAATTCATTCAAAATGCAAGAAATTGCAAACCTACAATCCAGATGAATCTTTTGATAATATTGAGTGATTTTGAGCACTTTGTTTAAAATTAATAGTAGGGCATTGGTATCTCAGTGGTAGGTTCCTTGTCTGCCATGCATAAGGCATGTGTTCGATTCCCACCCAATGCCCAAACCCCAGCCACTGGATACAAAATGGTGTCAGGAAAGAGCAAGTTGTGTGTCAAGATCGAATGGTCCACTGTGGTGACCCCTCAACTGGAGCAGTCAAAAGACTTATAGTTGTTTAACATTAATAAGACTGATGTGCATACATGATAAAATCATTAATTGATTTTCCTGGTAATTCAGTCTGGGAACTAGATTATAAAGTCTCCTCTATGGTAATGTCTTTTTAACCAGCGATCACTGTTTAATTGGAGCACAGTTACACATATATGAGATGCCTGTTCCACTAACCCCAACACTTAGTTTTGTTAAAATTTTTTTAGCATTTAATCTGTAGTTCTTAAATGTTGTTACTTACTGTGTAGTGTCTTGTCTGTAAACAAAAATGTACAGTGTTGTTATTTATGTCTGTTCTTTGAGAGTCACCAACAGCTGGAATAAAATTCCTTGTGTGTGTGTCTGTGTCCATGTGCGAACATACTTGGCCAACAAACCTCATTCCGATTATGATTCTGAGAAAAAAAACCCCAACAACAACAAAAAAACCAGACTCATAAAATGAAAGGTTTTTTTTTTTTTATAATGAAAAATTTTATGCATGTTTGACTCAAATCAAGGATACATGGCAAACAGCAAATCTGTTTGGAGCTACACCATTCTGGCTTGATGTTCCTCCCCTGGCAAAGCTAAACGTCTAACTGAATAGTCTGAACAGAGGCGGAAGAAGACTCAGCCATACCATGTTTTCCCACTCAACACGGTGCCAAACGGGGCATTCTGTGGCCTGCTTGCTTTGCCAAACTCTCTGCGGTTTGCTGGCTTTCTCCTCTTTTATCATTTTCATTTTTTATTATTATTATTCCTGGAAGAGGGATGAAGGGTCTCTTTGGTTCCCAGAGGAAATGGTTAGGCTGAAATCTCATGGCGAGGCTTCTTAGCGGTGTGCAATTTTTTTTTTCTGCCATGGTGAGCACATATTTTTTGTGGTTTGCCATAGAGTTTTACTGCCATGTAAAGACGTGAAGCTTAGAAACCATGAGCAATATTCATGTCTGTGCTAGCATCTGTGTTAGTGCTTGTGAAGGAACATACGCTTCCTTTTAGATCTCAAATGTAGCTGTTTCCCACTCCAGGAAAAACACAATCATGAGACAGACTGGGAGGGAAAGAACAGAGGCCAGAGACAGAGGGAACAAGAGACAGAGAGAGAGAGAGAGAGAGAGAGAGAGAGTGTGGTGGTGGCAAGTCAGTGTTTGGTGGTT
The DNA here is from genome assembly GCA_028570985.1 of Heterobranchus longifilis. NCBI lineage: Eukaryota > Metazoa > Chordata > Actinopteri > Siluriformes > Clariidae > Heterobranchus > Heterobranchus longifilis. The sequence goes on from JAOVVB010000030.1 coordinate 8,501,243, forward strand.
GAATGCTTGGCTGAGGTTACCAGGGGTGGTACTAATCCTAGTGGCTGTGGTTTTGTGGGGAAAGTAATTTAGATGTGTTTAACAGTGTACGCAATGTCGAGCAGGCGTCCTAACACTCTCAGCGATCAAAATCAGACATTACTTTTCTTCCCCAGGCCAGCACAATCTGTTTATCAAATATTTTTCTTGAAAAGGGCTGCAGACACAGTTAAATAGTCTCACGCAATCTGTCTGGCCAAATGTTCACCCGTGTAGCCGCATGTATTCACACACTCTCTGTTTACAATATATACTGAAACCAAGATCTGAAACATCCATATGCACACACCGGTGGATGATCGCCAAACAACATGCCTATGAGAAGGATAAAAGCAAAGAACCTCCGAGAAGCCAGAACCACTTATGACAATTAAAGGTAGGGTATCCAACCAAGCATAAAATGGACCAATCTGGCAGATGTCAGTGAATTTATTTAAAACAGATTTCTCAGAACAAGGTCTCATACAAGAATTTATGGTAACAGCCACCAAAATTGAAAACAGAACATCATATTTATTTGAGAAAAAAAAGGTTGAATTGTAAAATAGTTCAATACATCTTTACCTATTCTCCTTACACCACACACTAAAGTGAATCAATAATAAGTGTTGAACATAAGCCCTTTCCTGAAATCATACAGTTGCTGGGAGACAGAAGAAGAAACATCAACTGGATAATTTTACCTATTTCTCTTTAAAAAAAAACTGATGACAAAGCACCGGGGCCAAGAGCAACACTGTAATCTCTAAACCTAACATTACAGCTCAGGTGACAACTAAAACACCAAAACCCCCAAGAACCATAAGTAAATACACTCTAGGAAAAAAAAGTTAGACCTTCTTTTCAACACCTTCATTCAGCATCAAGTGGCTCTTACCAATGTTTATGGAGTGTGTACTGCACTAAAAACCACAGTGAGCTTTTTGGAGCGTTGCCCTTCTCAGGTGGAGACACAGTAAGCACCAAGGGCACTGAAGATATCCATGACAGTGGATCATGATCTTCTATTACAAACCACATAAGCAATGCTTTTGTCCTCCAAGCTCATACAGTAAAAACATCTGTAATAAACACAGATTGTGTGGGGTTAAGTAAATGCATGTGTGTGTTTCAAGAGTACATATCTGGTGCTTATTGAGTAAGAGCAGGAGCAGGAAAATGAACATCACTTTTTTATACTGAGAATTTTTTATACTGAGAATTTTTTTTCTAGCAGAAAGTAAGCCCCAAGAGGAGCCAAGCCTTCACTTGTCCACCATTCTTATTTAGTCGCTCATATTCCAAATCTACTGTTTCTGATCTGCCACTTAAAAGTCCCCCGGAGAGCACCGTACAGCTTTGAGCAAACATAAGCAAGCAATTATGGCACAGTATGCACTCACTTTTTTGATGGCATGCCACATTAGTGGTGGCCCCTTACCCAGCTCATGTGTTTGGATTGAGAAGGAGGTCTGACTGAATTGGTTCTCAGAAAGCGATCCTCAGAGACGGTGGCTTGAGACGCAGACCACAAAAGAAGGTCTATACTCTACTATGCAGCCATCTCCCTGCTCGGTTGACATTTAACAGAATCATTAGAAATAAATTATCCATTTAATGTTGCAGGCACTTGCTGTGGCATGACGTAAGCTGTTTACACTCCTAGCACAAATTTGGCTTTCAGTTTTCCATCCATCCCTCCATCAGCAGGACTTCCAGCCTTCCCCAGCTCCCACAGGGGATTATGTAATGATGCTCAGCTAAGGCTCACATCAAGTGAAGTGACAGGCATGTTAATATAATCACCCTCCTTTGCAGTTCCACCTCATCTAAACAGGACTTCCACATACTGAGTGCAAGGGAGGCTTGGTAAGTGGCGCGTAGGATGTGGAAAAATGTTTCCCTGATAATTCAGATGTGGATCTCTTTCTTCTCCGACTCTTTATGAATTCCTGTGGAACCGTAGCACACAACAGGCGTAATTCATCTTGCTTGTATTTTGTTCTTGGCTTCAGGAATGATACTTGGGCTTGGAGTAGGCGTAGGAATACAGTTTACAGGAGCATGCACTCACAAACACACTGCTTACTCGACAGATGTTTGTACTGACAATAACCTGATGTGTTTCATCAGCATGAGCTTTAGTTAAAGGGGCCTCAAAAGTTGAAGTCAATTAGGGAGATGTCAACTAACATGATATAGGCCACTAGGGTGTCCAGAAAAATGTCAGAATATTTGAGAAGCTTGCAAGTCCAGTTTTTCGACCTGCTCTATCTAGATAATATGTGCAGTACTCTCGCTCTCTTTTTTCCTCTCTCTCTCATTCACTCACTGTTGAGCTACAAATTGCACCTCGGAGTTACAAGTGATCTCACTCACTCGCTCATCGTCTATACTGCTTTCTCCTGTATTCAGGGTCGCGGGGAGCCTGGAGTCTATCCCAGCAGACTTATGGCATGAGGCAGGGTACACACTAGACAGGGTGCCAATCCATCACAGGGCACACACATACAAACTCATTCACACACTACGGGCAATTTGGGAACGCCAATTAGCCTAATCTGCATGTCTTTGGACTGTGGGAGGAAACC
>JAOVVB010000030.1:8507583-8528129 GCA_028570985.1 Heterobranchus longifilis
ATTTATACTGTTAGTATTTGTTATTTTATTTTATTTCCCCTATTTTTATTTTATTTTACTTTATTCTGTTGTTTCTTAATTTTTAACTTTGTACTGTCCATTTGCTTCCGTGGCAAAACAAATTTCCCACTTGTGGGACTAATAAAGGTTTATTTTATCTTATCTTATCTTATCTTATCTTATCTTATAAAGAGACTGTAAAGATTTTCTTATACTGGGCTGATGTGGGTAATTTTTCTGTTATGGCTTGCCACTGCAGTCGCTCAATAGTTATAGGACTGAAATTGCTACATCTTTGTACCCGAGCCTCCATCAGCGAAAGTGGACTTCACGTTTCCTTAAACACCTTTCTTGTTATATTGAACCTTCAGCCTTATAGCATACAGATTTTGCAGAGATTGAGTTATGTATGTACTATCTGGTATCACCTAAATGAGGAAAGGTTCCCTGCTGAGTTCCTCTTAAGGTTTCTTCCTATTGTCATCTCAGGGAGTTATTCCTTGCCACCCTCGCCCCCTACCTTGCTCAGCAGGGACAAGGTCATAATTATAATTGATCTTTATATGATTTATATATATTTTTTTAAATCTGAAAAGCTGCTTTGCAGAAATGACATTGCAAATAAAATGTAATAAATAATGTAATTGCAATGGATGGATGGATGGATGCAGGATTGAAAGTAGGTAGTGTGTGCCTTTGGTACACCGATGTGCCATTCATAGAACATCATCAGCTGGGTGAGTTTTTTTTTTTTTCTTCACAGCTTTGCACAATACATTTAGTGTAGATGACAAATGGCTAGCCGTTCTTGTCCAGGTGGGTGGTACTTGTCAGTGAAGTGAGAGTTATATGCCATGGCAAGCTCTCTGGACATTTTAATGAGGAGGAAAACATGTACATACCTATGTATAATGTAGCTTTGGGGCCCCAGGAATCTGCAAAGCTAAGATTACTCCGGGATCCTTATAGCAGAGAAGTGTTAGTTTTTTAAATGAACACTGTATTTTCAACCTGGCATGACTGCAGAAAACACAAGTAAGCAACGCTTCATCGAATGTTAAAATATCTCTTGTTACAGTATGTTTGTTTTTTTCCCCGTGATTGAGTGGAACTGTTGTCGATTATTGATGACTTCCATAATTAAACATGACAGCTTGATTTCTCTGAACAAAGATTAGACTGTTGTGAAAATAGTGGATTTTGTGCATGTTTTTGTCTTGTGGTTCACACGAGAACAGACACAACCGTAGTCTTGACCAGCCACCCAAATTAGGTTGATTAAATGGGTTAGTTAATTATCAGATAATTGTATGGTAATGATTGTATTATCCATTTTTGAAAATAATACCATTGCAACTATACAATACAACTTTCCCCACTTCATCCACTTAGAACCGGCTAATGCATTTCTTGCTCTAAGCATTACCATTCTCAAGTATATGATTACAGTAGGCCTTGCACAATATTAGATACATTATTGGGCAGTTTTGTATGAAAAGTTATTAGTTGGGCCGGTTTTACATCATTATTCACAATAGTGCATATTAATCAGTGAAATACCATTTAGTCTCTAGCAGAAAGCATCGTCAAAAAGAACTGCTATTAGAAACTGGATTTTGCCAACTCGTGGCAAAGCCTAGCCAGATCTATGCATTTCCAGTAAACAGTATAAAAATTGTGTAACCATCTAATTAGCGTCCTCATAGGAAATCTTACTTAATCCAAAACGCCACTGATCTTTCCTAAAAAGGAAAATTAAATACTACTTGTAATTTAGTATTTGTAAGGCTAAGCGTTTAGCCTATTGTTATAACCTGAATGCATTCTCCAACATGAGCCTGTAGACAGAATTGCTTAGCATGGGTCTCTTGACCATAGAGTCTCCACCCTGATCCGTTTCAGACATGTGCCATGACAAACACAGTCCTTTTTCCTTCCCTAAAGAACGGGCCAAGACACAAGGTAATCCTCTGGAATATTTTTGCAACCTGGCTGTCAGCAAAAAATTGCCCAAGCTGCACAATGGGAATGGAGGTTAGTGAGGGGGATTATAATTTAATAAGATCCAGGAAATCTTTGTCGAATCCCCCAAACCTGACTTAAATGTCCCAGTATTTAGATTGCAGACTGCAGACTCAGTGAGAAAGTTGTTCAGCCTAAGCAGGGGATTCAGTCTACAATGTTGATCAGCTAGGACATCAACACGTTGGCTTTAAATAACCGAAATGTCTTCTCAGTACTGTCTTCTGATGTGATGTGAAAGGAATGTAACATAACGCATAATGTTACCATATCCATGCCTGTGGTAACAATGTTAAACGCTTGGCTTAACATTCTCTCCTCCAAAATATCCCTAAAACAAAATTCATGCAGGCTGCTGGTGATGTCTGTTATATTTAGAGAGAGGCCTCTATAGGGTGGCTTTACACCTCCAATGAAGATCTTCAGAAGAACTACAGAAGCCCAGCTGCTTCCTCCATCTGACAGAACTTAATGTCCCGAAAATTATGGCAAGAAAAAAAAACTGTGAAGTTTATTTTTTTGAAATCTGTGTGTGTGTGTGGTGTGTGCATGCGTGCGTGAGTGCATGTGTGTCTTTGTGTATACACACGTGTGGTTGAGAAAGTGGATGAGAGTATGCCTTGGGTGTTTTGGCTATGTGGGAATGTGTTAAGCAAACTTTCAGTGGTCTCCACTGAAAGCACACATTGGCCAGTGAATAAAGCGTTCAGCATCAGCGTTTCATGTCAGTCCATTATATGGTGAAAAGTCTTTTGTTATTTGCCAGGAAAAATGTAAAGAGTCTAATTCATCAAGGTTTAGTTTAAACAAACATGCAGTAACAATTGTTGGGACAATATTTATGTAATAGGACCCATATGGCCCGAACCGTTTTGGGAAAAAAATTCAGCCGTTACTCTGGCGAGAAGAGATTTAGAATCTGTCATTATTCTCTTGGTCTCCTCTGCTGAACTTGGGATTTTTTTTTTTTTTCCCATTTTAGTTGTGTGAATAGGTGAACCTGAAACAAACCAGTAGGTTTGTCACCAGGACAAAAGTCTCCAGCTGGACCTTGTAACTGGAACGGCTATGCTCCCCTGGGGCCAGTGTCCCACACTAGGGCTTACTGTTCCAACTTGGACTACTGTCCGACTTTCAGAAAGCCTCGACAATCAGTCAAAAACACTTCTCTCTCTCTCTCTCTGAATTGAGTATGGGTTTGACTTGGCAGTGAAGTCACTCTATGGAGAGTGTTTTGCCAGTCACTAAATTGCAGCCCTTCCTGGAATAACAATAGAAGTGAGGACTTTTACCTACAGTACATTAAAACAAGGGCATATACAGTACGGATGGATATATTAAAGGGAAAGGTAGGGGGCAGCACTTGCACTTTTGATTCACTGGAATACCAAGTGGAGCTCCAGTAGTATAAGTTGATGAAAATTAAGAAAAAGTAACTGTTTACTGTTAATTATTGTTGTAACATTTAATTCTTGTTAAATTTTTCTTTTACAGTGAAAAATTCATCCGTTATATTTTTTGGAAACAAAAGGTGATTAACATCCACATGATTAAAGTTAGTGTTGTGTGTATGTGTGTGTGTGTGTGTGTGTATGTGTGTGTGCATGGTAAGAAGGAAAGTGAAAGAGAGAGACAGACAAATGTCCTCCTGTGAGAGTATAAAGTGTTATGGTGTCTGCACAGATCTTGGCAATTTAAAGTGATTTACTGAATATTGTAATCGTGGCAGGCAGGAGAGAGTTACAGGGAGGGAATAAAATTTTTTTGGGATGTTTAGGAATTTGATGGGTTGGCGTTCACGAATTTTCCATTTCGACAAAAGGTGTTTCTTTTTGTCTTACGCTTCAGGAAGGAATTTATTGCATATTTCACAGGAATTCATCTAGAAAAATATGTGTTGTTTGTTCTGTAAAAGACATCTAAAATAATGAACCTTTCAGCTCATTTCATGGGGTGTAGTGGTGTAGTTAAGGTGTTACATTAAAAGCAAATATACATGATTATATTATATGTGGTGTTAAACTGGAATACTTTTGCTGTTTTCAATGCATTCTTTGACTTTTTTTAGGGGGGTGGTGTACAGTAAAGGTCTGGACACTCTGGAGTCTCATTAAAGCCTCCCTCCAATCTACTTTTGACTTTCCTAGCATTCTCATTCTATTTGTTTATGCAATGCTTTTAGTCCAGCTTTACTATGCCTAGATGAGTAAATATGTGATTTCAGCACCAACGGTCTATCCATAGTGAGAATGTGAAGTTTACATCAAATAAATCTGTATTTATATACGACTTAACCATTAATGAAAAATCAAACTTACTGTATGTATAAATGTGTAATTATTATTACATTATGTATACAATAATCATATAACATCATTTCCCCAGCAAACTTTAAAGCACACCATTAGCCACATAGTACAACACATGCCTGTCTAAAATAAACTGACAAAAAAAAGAAAAAAACTAAAGAATGAAATGATAACTCTATCCAACAGTGCAAGTTCAAGTCTCACATGAACAATAAAATCTGCCATAGCCAAATTACTAACAATCAAAGAACATATCGAGAACAGACTGCGAGGTGAATTTCAGTGCTTCTGAAATTGAGGACAGAGAGGCCTTGCTGTAGTGTTCTTCACTCCAGATGTGCTTCAGCTATGAAGTTGTAAGAGGTGGATGAGGTATAAATCTAGTACAGGCCTGGTGGTTAGAGCTGGACTTGAATTGGATGTCTTTTTAAAGAAGGGTTAACTCAATAGTTCCTCCCTCAGAGGTATAATGTAGTCAGAGTGTAGTCAGAATTATGTTGCTTCCTTTACTGGCCTTTTTATGACTCTCCTATTGTCTTTATTGTCACTGATCATTTTAATTTTATTATTTTATTATTATCGTAATTATTTTTTTACGATTTGCCTGATGCTTTGAATCAAAACGACTTCAAATTGAGATTGATTAAAATTGAGCTTGGCAGTGCTGGATTTAACCTGATGGTCTTGAATCATAACCCTGATCATGAGCCTCAATGCCTTAACCACTGAACTAAACCTTGGCATCACAGATCTGTTGTCATTAACTTATATACAAAACGTATGTGTAAATGCAAGAACTGGCATGATGCAATAAAGGGCAATTATTACAAGAATAAATAGTATGAGAGGCTGAGAAAAACATCCTGTCCTAATTGTCTCAAAAAACCTTAATGCAGTTTGAATTCGAAGAGGCAGACTAGGAATCATTTTCACAACGTTCCAGTCGTAAACACACCAGAATTAAAGAACATTATAGGTAATGGTCTGTTAAAGCGTCTGGGACTCACTGAAACTGTCTGGACCGAAAAACATACAAAATAAAAAAAGAATCTGAGTTTAACGACATTGACTATGCACAGATAATTACATCCACCAGAACCCGTTTCCGCCTGTTCACTTGCATACTTGTATGCATGCCAAACCCCAGTAAACGCCTGTGTGAATTTAGTCATGGCTAGTCTATACACAATAATGCCTGCCCAATGCCCAATTCAAAGCCAAACAATGATTTTTTTTGTGCACTGTAGTGGAATAGTTGTTCTTTATACCAATTGCAATTAAAAACTTTACTATTAAATAATGAAGATACCATATCTGCGACATTAAAAAAAAGATAAAACCAAAAACGCGAATTGGTTCGTGTGCCTTTGGGGAACCTTTATAGTTTCTCTGCTTTAGTGTTTCCCTACCAGAGAGAATTCTGGGTAGCACTAAAGACCACAAGAGGACCCTTTTCCTAAAAGCATTTCCATTTACATGCGTCAACATGGATTCAATAAAACGATTTTGGTTTCTTTGGGCCTAGCATTTCTTGGCATCCAGCTATGGACTGGCAAAAGAGGAATATGTGTATTACTCATTAATATTTCCAGTTGGTTATTAAAACCGAACAGACTATAATTTTCCGCAAAAAAATGTAATCAACAGAAAATTAAATGAAATCTGAGTCAATGCAGATAAGACTGAAATGTTGGATAAGTTGATAAGTCAAATATGAATGTCTGGCCTATTGGGAAAGAAACCAACTGAAGAATTGTTAATATACAGTAGGTTCAGCACGTGAAGATTTAGTTTAGACTTGACCCTAAAAAAGCCACTATTGTGTTGAGTGAGAATTATACTGTTATGAGTAAAAATAAGCAGTAGTAAAGGGGAGCATGCCGGCTGGGCAACGAGAGAGAGAGAGAGAGAGAGAAAGAGAGAGAGAGAGGGAGAGCACTGTTGTTCAGCCTGGGACTGTTTAGGCTGCTGTTTTGCCAGATTTGCTTTAAAAGGGGTTGTTAAGCAAACAGCCAGTGGCAAGAGTGTGGTGAGGAGGTAGATTTAGCGATTCATGGTTTAACTAGGCCCCCCTGTGTTTTTATGTCATAGGGAGAAAAAAATGCGTGACAGGGTGTGTGTGCCTGACACTTGCTCTTTTCCCATAAACTGACTCATCAATGTCAACAACCTGCAAAGAAATGGTGGTGGCTAAAAAAGGCCCTTTGTTTAAGTGCTTAAAGTACTACATTGTGCTGTGTTCCATTTGTGCTGATGGCCTGATACAACCTCTGTAAGGGAGAGGAAGGGAAAGAGCACCTTATTGAGGGATCCAGTGGACTGCACACTGGATAGTCCTCAGGGGAGAGTGCAGGAGGAGCAGAGCATGCCCATTGGACACGTACATTATAGGTGGGTTTTTCTTTTCTTTTCTTTTTTTTTTTTTGAGTAAATGCCTTCGCTTCTCTGCTGCATTTCTGTAAAAAATGACTCACTGAAAAGTTTGTAGGTTGGATGTCTGAGAGAGGGGCAAACAAAGAGAAAGCGTTAGATGAGACAGAAAGAAACCCAGAAAAACAGTAGAGAAGAAACCAGATATGTTGAAAACTTTGCTTGTGTGTTGCTTGCCATCAGTATGTTGGTTTGAAAGAAAGTAAAGAAAACTCGATGCTGAAAAATGAGCACCGAAGCTGAGACTGTGCAGATGCTGTGCAGGAAACCGAAGCCTGTCAACAGGATTGTGGACAGAGACATTATAGTCATTTCGTTTGATCTCAGACTTGAATGCCTTTCACAATTTAGAGGAAAAACTCTGCATTCTGTTCTTCCACCCCCTTAAATTACTTTAAAGTCCACTCTTTGATATAGAAGTTCCTTTCAGTGCATTCCTGGCCTGCTTGGACAATAGCGCTGCAGGCTGGCAAACTAGGTGCATGGGTTACAGTGGGAGAGCTTTTACCCGACTGTGAATATGTGTGGAATTATAAGTCTCCGGAGACTTTATATAAATTTTACAGTTGAAATACCAGCTAATAGCAGCTGCACATAGTGTATGTGGTCAAATTTGGTAAGCGTGTTTTCCACTGTGAGTGTGTGTTTTGGCAACATTTTGGAGAGCTGATTAGATTTTAAATCCATTTGACATGTGAAAGAATGTGGCCCTTAAATTGTCAAACCTGGTCTTGGCAGCTACCGATTTTTTCACTTTGTTTCTGTTAGTAAATGAAACCTGTGAAGATCAGATTATCACAAACTGGCAAACCTGACACCCTCTTTAGCCCCTTTCACAAAACCTGTTCAAGGTGGGAATACTGCTCCTTCAGTGAGCCTCCGTGTAAAAGGCACAGAGCAGGAATGGGGTCTTGTTGTGCACATTTAACCTGGAAGTAAAAGTGATATCTATAAAAAGAGAGAGAGAGTTCCCATCACAGAACAGCGGTCCGATGTTTTGAAACACATGTTGTGTGCTGCTCACTACAGAGAGGTTTAAAACCACTGCAACCACTATAACAGTTAGCGGGTAACCACTACCCACAAAAAAAAAAAAAAAGCCAGAGTAAAACCCGCAACATGTGTTTTAACACCATATCAGGCGGATATCACTGTCAACATACTGTAAACATGTAAACGTGCATGACCAGCAAAAGCACCTCAGCACTCAGTTCACCTTCTATTATTGTTTTGAACATAGTGTAAGGTGCGTCATGTTGGACGCATTTTTTTTTACACTACACCATACGCTCATGTGGGTTTGTTGCTTTTGTTTCAAAACACGCTCCCTAAAAGCACATACAGAAGCAGTTTTATAGCCGATTTGTAGGGTTGGTGTGAATTATCAATGGGCACGTATACACGTATGTATGTTGATGGGGGTCTTTTTGGTGGCTTTATACGATGATTTCTGAGTGAACGTGCCTTTTGACTTGGGTTGACCAGAAAATCCAATTTGATGACACTTTCATGGGTTACTGTGTAGTAGCTGCCTTTAGAGTCTCTTTGGTCAGGTAGGGTTCGGTTTGTGCTGATCAAATACAAAAAGTACATATGTGGAAGCACTGAGAAACCCAAACTAAATAAAAATATAACTATAAAGAATACAGGATAAAACTAGATATTGTTTTAGCTATCATTTTATACTTTAATGTGTAACTATAATGATTTTTATAATTATAGACCTAAATAGCTAAATATTACATAATTTGTAATAACTAGATGTCTGACCAGTCAGCCCAAAAGCTAACTTCCAACAAATATTTTAACTCATATTGCTGCAAAGCAACAGTTGATATGCAGATAAAGAGCTCGAGACACGCTTCCACCCAAACAAGCTCTCCTGCCAAAGTGCATGTCTCACGGGAGAGATGAGAGACGGCTGTTTTTCAGGGCTGTGTAAAAACAGGCCGGCTCGAAAAGAGTGGCTCAATCACTATTAATGAGATTACGATCAGTATTATTTTACTCAAAAGAGACTTGGAGGACTGTGTATCAGTAAAAACATAAGCTACAGCTCTAATGCTGCTATTTTCATCTGGATGGCGAGACCCAGTCTGACCTCCATATTTGAAGACCCCATCAAATCCTGAGTCAGAGGCCTTTGCGATTGGAACCATGTGGAACCTGTGTTTCTCTGTCATTATTCCATGATCTCACACACACAGACAAACAGACACACATACACATGTACACGCATACACACACACACGCAAACCTGAGCCAGACTGCAGATCCAGATGGCTAAAAGGAAGGAGAGGAAGAGTCCGGCCAGCTTAGTCAGGCCGAGACACATGGAACGGCTAGACAAACACTTTACTGACCCGAACCTACAAAATCAGCCTAAATCCTTCTCAATACAAAGACTCGCAAATGGTTTTCTAAAAGCTAATGTGGATATATTTCTAATTCATGGTTGGATCTATCCACTAGAATGGCTCTCTGTGCAGTTGTAAGTGGCTTATAGAGGTTCAGTGATCGGGGGCTCATTTCTGCTTTAGCAATTATCTTGTTCCCTAAACCTGCTATTTAATGGAAATGCTTGCTCCATGCCAAACTATGTGCCTGTCCTGGCCAGCCTTGACAAAATAATGCATTCCAGTACTCTCCTCCGTTTGTTTGTGTATTTTTGATCTTGTCTCACAAGGTTGCCGTTGTCAGGGCTGGTCATTAGGTTAACAGCTTCAACCAAATGGAACTCGACATCTTTCATTTTTTCACCCTTGTTCCAAAGAGAGATTGAAAAATTGTTAACATGTACAGTACCGATCCACAAAGAAAAATATTGCTGTATTGTCAAGAGACCATTGCTTTGAATGCAGCTCTTTTCAGTTGCTTAAGTAAAGACAATTCCAATAGTGTATAATATTTAGCATCTGCACCTGTCTTAGTAACATATTTTATCCTGTATACAGGGTCGTGGGGGGCCTGGAGCCTATCCCAGGAGACTTAGGGAACGAGGCGGGGTACACCCTGGACAGGGTGCCAATTCATTGCAGGGCACACACACATACACAAACACACACACACTACTAATCTACTTTGTTACTGGGGTCTAGTAGTTAGATAACAGTTGTTGATATCTGGCTATACATTAAGACAGAACAATGTGTTAGTTTTGCGCTATGGCTAATAGAGAGTAGTGGGTGAAACGTATCAAATCTTCAATTTCGGAAAAAATTGGTTGATTATCGATTCCTATTGATCTTCCTAATCCTTCACTACAATTGGGAAGGTTTTAATCCTAAACTTTGTTTTTAAATCACTTAAAACACTATCCAATCTGGTTACTTCAGTTGTTATAGAGTTGCACGCATTTTTTTCGTTATAAAGCCATGCATGAAATTCTTAATAAATATTCTGATAAAAAAAGGATTTATTGCTTCTTGTAAACAAAATGTAAGTGGACATATGTCAACAACCGGACATGATACAGTAATAAACTTATTATCAAAATGGAGCTTATTGAACCAGGAATCTGAAAATATGCATAAAATCACCCAAATTGCAACTTAATAACCGATTTGATGTGGATGGATGGTTCCGTCTATGTGCCGCCCGGCACATCAGGCGACGGATATACATCGGGGTCGGGTTCCAACTCAATGCCTGATTGTATCTGAGCACTTGGGGGTGAATTACCTTGCTAAAGGGTCCAACAGTAGTGACCCGGCAGTGTCAGGGCACGAACCGGGGACCTCCTGGTCCATAGTCCAACACCTTAGTGATGTGTCACATATTAGATGAGAGCTAAGAGCTATCAACAGCTTGACTGTAAGGGTTGTAAACATGTTGACAGTCATTTATAAATTACCCACAAAGTTTATTTGGCTGTGCGTTTTTGTTATTTTGTGCTATAACTGAACAATGTTTGTTTAATCTAATCACAATAATTTTCCTTCCAAAGACATTTTGGGGAATAAAAAGAGAATAGACTGAATTCACTTCATTCCTTTTCATAATGATTGCTACTAATTTGTTATAAAAAAAAATATCAACCCATATATTGATTGTGAAATCATCTGAAATGACTGATTGGCTGCAGGAAACTACAGTCTGGGCTAGACAAAAAAAAAATCAGTCCCAGCTTCACTTCTTCATGCTATATTGTGTATTTTTCTTATAACCATTTGTACTGGTGTTGTGCTTGGCTCCAAAAAACCTCCAAAAATAATGAAACAACATGCAGTATGCTGCGGCGGCCACAAGTGAAAAATTATATCAGTGTTTTTTCCTTGTCTGAGCTCTGATAGTGCATTTATATTAGCCATTCCTGACCAATTTGTGCCAAATTCATTAAAAATGCACGACTTTAGAATTCATGTGAAATGCGGTGAAAAACAAAAACAAAATCAGAAACAAAGAATCAGAATCTTGTCTATTAACCTACTATACATTACCTCCACATGGCCTTCCATTGTATAGAGTTTTCAGATATATTCCTATGCATTTATATCTCTAAATGTTCATTTATATTACATCATTCAGATATACATTTAGAGTTTTTCAGTATATTCCTGTACAATTACAAGAAAACTATATAAAAAGGTTAAGGCCACGTAATACACAGAACCCTACCATGAGTAGTGCAAGCTCAGATGTGGCAAAAAGATAATTACTTTCAGTTCAGGATTGTGCTCTTCTCATGCTTCCATTCATCAGGTACTGACTGAGCACTCTTCTATTCAGTACAGTTTGGAAGAGAAAGGAAACAAAGCTCAATAAGAAAAACAGCCAAACGAAAACCATGCCCTGACATTGAATAGGGTACAGATCACTTATACATACAGAGAAGGAAAAAGTATAAATCTAACTTCAAGGGACAAATTTATGAGCTTCATACCAAATTGGCGATTTAAAGCATTTTGATAGACATATTTTATGTCATAAAAAAGAGATTCATATTTTTAAAAAACGATATCGTAAAACCAAGGTCAGTATTAAACTGTAGACCGCATAAGACCACAGGACCATAGGCTCTATTTTTCCATTTTTAAGTGATCCTTTGTGACTAAATGACTGGAACAGATATCATGACAATGACAAATAAATAAAAAGCAGATTGACAGTTTGGTCATACGAGTAGAAATACGTTTTTTCCTCTTATATTTAAAAAGAGGTAAGTACTAAATTAAGGCTCGTTGGAGTTCTGCCATTTTTACTAGACAAGATTCTTTGGCACTTTAGGTAAGCTCTGTGGGCCTACGCATACTGGGCATCTATCCATAGACACCTTGGGCCTCTACATATTATTTTAATTAATACCATGGAGAAATAAAATAAATATATATATATATAAAAAACCTATGTAGCTGTCTTTCTGACTAATAACTTTGTGGATGGTTATTACAGACACCATTTAAGGATCAGCTAGGAATCTGGGGGTATTATGGCGTGCACTGATATACCTATATAATGTTGGCATATTTTCTTTTGACGATAACAACTGCCAAGTTGAGTAGATTGCAGGGTTGCCAGATTCTTTGAAACCCTGTTGATCTTTGCATACTGGGCATGTATCCACAAACACCAGGGGAACTTGATATATTGACTGTTGTTAACAACAAAAAGGTTGGCCAGAAATCAGCAGTACCGGTGATGACCTTTCTTTGTCCCAAAACTGGTCTCAAAAATTTAAGAATGTTCAAGATAAAGAACGATCTTCTCTAGTTACCTGTATTTACTTTACTAGTTGATATGCAATAAATTATTTACCAGATAATGGCTACAATGGTAATATTTGGGGCATGACCATAGCAATCTGCGAACACTGTGAACCTACAGTCCAGGACCATTAAGGCATTCTTTGTAGACTTTCAGAGAGGATTCCAATTAACTTTGAACAATCCTTTTTTTTTTTTTTTAAATGATTGCATTATGCTTGATGGATATGGTACAACATAAGAAAGTGAATATAAAACCAATATCAAGTCTATTTTCTATGATTTGAGGTTCTGAGAGGGGATAATACTGCCGTGGTCTTCGAAACAATGGGCAAATAATGCAAAAATAATAGTCACGGAATGTTCAGCTGTAAAGTGCTGTTATATGGTCTGGATGAGAATTTCAGGCCATAAATCAAACTGATGAGCCCTCGTTTGAAAATACTGGCTTGATCTGGATGAGATTTCTGGATGTAGCCATATTGTCTCTGCTAAATGAATACACTGAAAATTATCTGTCCCATGAGATGCACGAACATGTTAACATACTTATTAGAAAAAAGGAAGAAAAACAAATCACACCCATGCAGAATGGCAGGAATGAGAACCTTTCACACCTTGCTTCCTACACAGTAAATCCCACAAAGACATTCAGCACTGGATCAACACTTGGCGAGCATGAGAGAAAAAAATAAACATTGTCTGACAGACTTTTTCATTGCTTTTCTTCAGCATTTCTCAATTGTTTTTGCTGAAACATTAACTAAGTCTGGTTGTTACTGGAATAAGTCAAATAGTGCTTAAAATCTTATAGGGATGTAAATAGTTATGTGGCGTGGTATAGTCTGTGTTTTTGAGTAGAATAAGCAGGAAATCTGTGTGTATGTTTGCATGTGCTATACTGTAAGTGTTTGCCTATAGGCTCCATGGCTGTGAATTTAAATGCAGTCCCATACTTCATATAATTATGACTATGTTCTGTAATAATTGTTATATTGTCCATGATATTAAATAACTTATGCATCTGTTCGGTGCTTAGTGTTACTGTAAGCATGTTGAGCTGTACTGTATGAGTAGTATTCAAGCATCTTCTCTTTTCTTCCCTTCACTGTTCGTTCCTGTGTGCAGCCACATATAGGAAAAATGCAGTTTCCAAATGAGCAGTACTGCTCGCCTTTATCCTCTTACAGGCAAACCAACTGAAAGCAATTACAGAAACATTCCAGCCATGTGCGGAAGAGTGGGAAAGGGGCAGAGAGGGAAATGGGTGGAATGGACAAAGACTGGAGTGTATCTGAGGTGACTGGCAGTGCAGATGGTGAGCACGCCACAATCCGGCGTGCCAGATAATGAGATATGATTTTATTTGCCACAACTGCCCTCTGAGACCGAGATTCTCCTGGTGCAAGCAGGAATATCCTGTGTATAGAGATCTGTTCAGTGTCTGGATCTTTCTGAACCGAATCGATTTGTCCACTCTCAAATTCTTTTGTATTCCTGCAACTCATTTTAAGTCTCTGTATGCATGCATGAGTGTGTTATTTGTGGAAGATTTCGAAAGAACATTTGATGTTCAGAAAACTGAAACATCTGAAAGCCTTATTAAAATAATTTCTTACTGTACTTTAGCTAGTGAATGGTCTTTAATGCAACTTACATAATTTTTTTTTGAGATCTATTATAATGTAATGGCATGTCTGAAAGAAAAAAAAAATCTGTTGCCAAGATTTTTGCAACATGATCATCAACTGATTTTATTTTTCTTTCCAGCAATCTTGTTCATGAAACTAGGAGAAGGGGTGATCGGAAGGAGAAAAATCAGGCACATTCTTCTGTATTGTCTTTTTATATCTATGCTGTGGGAAATATTTGACTAAAAATATTCATAAAAATACCCAAAGAACTCAAGTGACTAGTCTAGTGAAAAGCCTTTTTAGAAGATGGAGATGGGTGAGATGGCCGGTTGTCCAAAAACCTTTGGAAATATAACATTGTATATAATACTGTATATAGTATTGTTATTTTATTAATGAATGCACCATATTAAATAACAGACTGTTTCTGATAATAAAAAAAGAACATTAAGAAAGCTGTCTAGGATTTTACTTAAAGAGACGGAACATCTGCCTCTGTATTGTTTTTTCATCTTGTTTCACTTTTTCTTTTCTTCCTTTTTGTTTTTATTACATTATTAATGACCTATGACCTATTTTGTCAATTCAAACTAGCAGTGTTGCAGAAAACCAAGATCAATATCAAGATGTTATCATCACATATTATTTCAAGTCAAATGTTACTTTTTAGATGAATGATGTTTTGAGTAAAGTATTAAATAACTTCAATATGTTTATGCTTGCTACTAAGTCACTAATGATTTTATTGTAAAATAATCTATGAGATCCGTTAATATACAGTACCTAAATATAATATATATTTTATATATAAAATATACCATAAATCTATTACCTAATGCATCTTCTATTTGTATCTAATCTAATTTAAAATCTAATCTAATCTAATATCACACTAACATAGGGCATGTGTTGCACAAATGAGCATTACTCACAATACTTACAATTTCCTAAGACCGCAGTGAAACAGGAAATTAATTTTTTGATCTCATTAGTCATCACATGACTAGCCTTCAGCAATAAAAAGTTTGTAGGTTTGTAGGCATTATGACTCAAAATATGGGCTTCTTGCTGGATTTGTTACTGTGGACTACAGGGTGGGCTTCCTCTGCAGAACTCTCACTGTGCGTGGTTTGAGCCAGACCTTCCACACATTTACAGGACAACAGAGACTCTGTGTACAGATACTTTCTCAGTCTGCTCTCCTTACAAAGTTTTTGATTGAGCAAAAACCAATGCCAGGAAGATAGATATGTCAGGGATAATAATGTTTGAATTGAAGGAGATCATACACTCTTTGTAGAGAGGGGTCATCTTCTAACATGCCAGTCTCCACCCAGGAGATGGGATTGGTGACCCTATGACTTGGATAAGCCTCATTTTATCTTAGGCTCAAAGGTACAATTCAGTCTTTGTCTTCCAAAGCGTTCATGTTACAGGTGACTTTGAACTCTAGATACCCCACAGCTGACATCTCATCAATTGAACAACATTACCATGATGAAATGTTGAGATCAGGGTTGGTCACAGCTCATAATGAGTCAAGTAAAGTGGAACCCAATGCTGACTGGAGACTGAGAATGTCTACATGGTGAACTCAGAAAATTAAGTAGGAGGAACAGATTCTTGTCTAGATATTTAAAAGAACGAACATAGAATGCTAGATAAACATGTCCTAGGCTGTGTAGTGTCATTTAGGTTTAATGTTTCTACATGTAGAGTTTATAGTCATCAAGCAGAATTACAGGCTGATCTCACAGACATGGGTACTATGAAGAGTGTACAGAGGGAAATGTGAAAAACACACTTAGGGAACACCTACTGTAGTTTGAAAGCAAGTGGGAAAATGGTGTCCAAAAAGACATACATGGCCTGAAGTATACGGACACCTGACCCTCACTCCCATATGTATTTTTTAATATACCAGTCTAAAACCAAAGCATTATTATCAAGATGGCCCCCTTTTGCTGTTAGTGCATATACTCTTTTGGAATGGTGCTTCACTACATTTTAGAAAATGCCAATGGAGATTTGTGACCATTCAGCCACAAGAGCATTTGTGGGTCTCCGTTTCAATTCATCCCAAAGGTGTTCAGTGGGGTTGTGGTCATGGCTCTTTAGCAGCTGTTTTGTCATTCGCAAAGTTAATACAATAAAAATTGCAGCCTGTTTAAAAACATGCAGATTATTGAAATTCGCATCCAAATTGCCCATAGTGTTTGAATGAGCATGTGAGTGAGTGTGTGTCTATGATAGATCGGCACCCCGTCGAGGGTGTACCCCACCTCATGCCCTAAATTTCCTGGGATATGCTCCAGGCCTCCCGCGACCCTGTATACAGAATAAAGCGGTATAGACGATAAGTGAGTGATATAGAAAAATCACAAAGCCTTCTGACCTGAAGACTTGAAGAAAAAAAACCTGAAGAGAAAAAAAAAAACTTTATATATAGTATATATATTATATACTAGCAAATTACAATTGTTTTGTTTAGGTCCCTTTTCTTTAAGTTGCTACTATGGAAAGCATAACAAATAAGTGTATTAATATGTACCTTGAACTTATTACTAATGTCTGTGCTGTTATAGAAAAGTAATCAACACATTCTCACCAATACAATGGAACATATCACAGCTCTATGGTACAACAGAGCACATTATAGGAGACAAACATCTACACAAAGAGAACAAAAAAAAATTAAATAAATCATATTCCCTGAATATCAGTAAACCAAACCATTTTAGGAAAGATATTATTAGAAGAGGCAGCATAAAAAAATCATATTTAAATTAAATATTAGACTGAGATTGTACACTCATCTTAATAAAGCTGAACATTCTCCGACACGACTAACAAATTATAAGTGGCAAAGGTTGCACTTGTATAATCAAGTAAAAATATTTACCTCCTAGCAAGTATGGCAAGTGAGCAATTTGAAACCACTGCCAAACCTTTTACAGATCAAAGCTCCCACATGCTGCTTACAAAATTACTGCATAAGCAGACACTCACATGGTGATGAATATTGTAGCTTGTAAGTATGAGATTTTTTATACCCAGTGTGTCTACAGTGTAGGAAAGGGTTTTTTTGTGCTTAAGAAGAAAATCTCTGGTTTGCATTAGAGCAGCAGCAACAAAATAGAGCTTTGATTGGCTGTATCTAAGAAGGAAAAGAAAGAGAGAGAGAGAGAAAGTGAATGTAACCAGCTGTAAGCCACAAGAAACACTGTGGTAATGGATTAGAAGCACACACTAATTAAATATTGTGTTTATTGGCAAGAGAATACCTCCTTTGAGATGATTACTAAGTAATTGCTGTATCCTTTGGGAATTGGACAGATTAGTCAAAAAAAGTTGAAATAAGGTTAGGTATAGTGTCTGTCTATAGGTATCTAACTGTGAAATGCTCTACCTTATATTCTTTTCCAGTAGTGATCGGAAACAAAATTTGGTGGTCTGGAGGTAGGTTTGCTGAAGAATCAAATTTGACAAAGGCATCTCATTTCTCCCCAAATTTCTGGGAGGTAAACAAATATGATCTACTTATAGTAGAAATTAACACAGCTGCTGTACAAGCAGGTAAAGATGCATGTCCATTTGTGATTTTATTTTAAGCATAGGTATGTAAAGCGCTAGGTTGACATGAAAAGTACTGTACAGTGGATTTCTGATTAAATTTCATGAACCTGTAAATCTAAAAAAATCTATTAAGTAACTTAATAATAATAATAATAATAATAATAATAATAATAATAATAATAAAGAGAATACATTTGACATAGTAGCTTACCAGGGATGAGAATGAACTGAGCTTCTGTTATCAGTCATCCATTCAAAAAGCAGCTTAAATGCAGTTGATGAGCAAATGTACAGTAAAACAGAACTCAGTTTATAAAGTGGAGTTTAAATAGCCACAAAAGCCCTATTATTTATCCTAGTTCTAATAAAATATCAGTTACTACCTATATTCCTATAGCTAGTATGGTGGGGAATACCTTGGCTGTAGAGCACAAAGAAAAGTAATAATTACATTTTATTTGAAGGACCTAAAATCTGAATCTGTTCTGTCATGATTTGCTGCCAGATACAGTTCAAGGGAAAAAGAGGAACAAGAGAACTGAATCAAACATTACAGAAAAACAAAAACCAAACAAAATAATAAAAAAAATCCCCTAAACACACAATATCAGTGTAGTATTTAATCTAGTCTAAAGCAAGTCCTTTGTTTCAGTTAGGGTCTGATGTTCAGGTACTGAGCTAAACAAAACACTAAGTGCCTCCAGCTGGACTTCAGTTCTTATTAAGGTAGCTCTGTCACTGACCTCAATGTTTTTCATGATTTTCTATGAAATATGGCACAACATTCAAGCAAATCTTGCATACAAATAAAAGCCTTATCCTGGCAATCCACAAGGGAAAGATACACTAGACACTTGATTAAGACATGAGAAACTCATTCTACAGAGGAATACTAAATGTCACATTGAGTTAAATCAGTGCATTGCTTGTTCCATTGCTTATATTCTACCCTGTGTTTCTCTTTGTTTTGTTAAAACATTGTACTGAATTCTAGATGAATATTTTCTTCAAGTCAACCCAGGAACGAAAGACATCGGAGTAGTGTAATTTACACCCGCTATTTCAAAACATCTGACATCAAACTTCTAAGAAACTTGAAAACACGCTATAGGCATACAATTGTTCTGCTGTATTCTGGTGGAAACAGTTAGGACAGTGGTTTGATGTGTATATAAACAGATAGAATTACTCTCCAATGTATTACTTTGAGTTATGAAATCAGTGACGTTTGGGAGAATAATGACGTTTTCATGTCATGTCCTGCCTTTCTGGGAGGCCTAGATAAAATATAAAACAGGAGAAATTATGTAATGTAATATGTAATAATGTAATGTATAGAAAAAGATCAATAAAATTCTAAGAATTCTACGAAAAAGAAGACATTTCGTATATATCCTCTGTTAGCTTGAGCTCAGGCCATCCACAGAAACAGTGCTGATAAGTGAGTTTTGCTTCTAATGGTAGAGACATTTACAAATGCACTGCAACGAGAAAGAGCCTGCTGACAGAGCTGATGGTGAGCAAAAGGAAAGATAATCACAGCCACGCATCAAGCTTCCCTTTTTCTCACCACTGCCTATGGAACGGAAAAACTTGTTGCCGTCCAGCACTTTCAAAAGGCAGAGAAGTGAAAGCAAGGAAAATGCAGGAGAGATGAGAATGTGAGAATAAGACCTGGCAGAACATAGGAGAGTTAACAAAAAATTTGAGAAAAACCACAGCTAAAATGAGGGACAGGAACTCACAGAAAGCACCAAATGAGGTACAGAAACTCAGGGTTGTTTTTTTTTTATACCACTATTGCACAGGGTTTCGTGCTCAACTGCTCAACACAGAGCAAAGCCAACACATGTTCTGAAAGTCGGAAGCTACTGATGATACTTAGATGAAGCCCCAATGGGGCCCACATGACTTTGCAGATTTAATATTGGGTAGCGGGTTTCATTAGTCAGCCTCTGATCATTTCAGCTGCAGCTGTGCATCATTTTCTAAGAAATAAATGTATAAATGACCAAAGATATCGATAATTTCTTTTCAAATCTTGCTTCAAACAAGGCAGAGACATCATCTTTTATGCCATAACTGCTTACTAGAGTTTAAAACGTGGGTTTAATATATTTTTTTGCATGTTCATATCTGAAGTTTGTTAATTTTAATTGCATTTAGCTGAATTTAATTGGATTTACCCAAAAACTTTTCAACAGACTACCCTGTTGGTTATACATTCATTGCTATCATGGATTTTATGCTGTTCTTACTGTATTACTTTTAATATACACTTCCTATTACAACCCCTTCCACGACTACTACTATTACTACACCTATCTAGGGTTGTGTTCACAACGTTTATGAGATGTTGAATGATGATGAGAGATGAAGATGAACAGCCTGGTCTTGCGCTATCTCTATGATATCTACGTCGAAAAGTGTCATCATCCATGAAGAGAAAAGTTCTAGGGTAAAACATACCCGAATATAGTGTCTTCTTATTAATTTAGCGACACATTTATGGAAAATATCGATTACTCTGTTTATATAAGACATTCGCAAGCTAAATTGTAAGCCTGGGTCATTAGCTAGCATACACTCAGTATCCACATTTCATAGCTTAGCCACAGTGTTTTTACAACTTTAACCACTCGAATCACGAGCATATTTTGTGAAGTGTGAACTTCTCATGTGTTCCCCAATTTACCAGAAAGCCAACCCATGCCTACCAATCTGAAGCGCATATCTTTCATAGCGTAATGTTTATTTATTCAGTGTAGTGTAATATTTTAGTAGCCTTGGAGCAGCACAGAACAAATATCTACCCAAAGCATATAGTTAAAGGTATGAACATGGTCATAAAATGAATAAAACAACACAGAAAC
>JAOVVB010000030.1:8528980-8548723 GCA_028570985.1 Heterobranchus longifilis
CCAAGAAGTAGAGATTGGATTAGCCATTATAAAACGCAAGGTTCTCTTAAAGGGTGTCTCTTTTGCTGTCCAGGCCAGTTTATGTACAACACATGGGAATTCAGCGACAAGATGTTAAACCCGCTGGAAGTAATCTTAGTTGACATCGCACCGTGACTTATGAAATGTGCAGACACACACACACACTAGCACACACTATCTAATCGCTAGTGTAGCCTAAGTACTGTGCTGATTGCAGACCAAACTCGTGCCAAAGTACTGTTTCCGACAGATTTGAGGGTGATTTCTCATCTGCTGTTTTGCTTCAGTCTGCCGTTCCCTAAGTGGAAAGCGGGTGGAATTACAATCGTGTGCAGCAGGAGCGCAGAATACAGAGACTGAGTTAAGGCAGAGTGTCTGAGAAAGGAATGCACCTCTTGCTTTGTAGCACTGAGTGCCTGGACTGTTTTCTCTTCCCTTTCAGGGAGCAAAAAGCAGTGAGGAACAAATGGTAATGGTGAAAGATGGGGGTGTGGGTTCCTGGAAGACAGGCAGGCCGTTGCTTTGCTTTTCCTGGAGAATGAGTGGTATTCTCCTTCATTTCCTGTTAGCAGGTATGAAGCCTACCATTTCTGCCAACATGCAGAAAGTCTTTGAATTTTCCCCTTTGCTTTCTTTGGGAATGATAAGATTGGAAATGCACAGGATTCTCGAATGGCGTAGTTCCCAACTGCATAAAAAATACTCAAGCGTTTACTTTATAGGTTTTTATTTTAGCATGGTGTTAACTGTTATGAATGTATTAAATGTGTGTATGAATATTTATCAATTCCAGCCTCAAATATTATTCTTTTCATAATATAACCCAAATGGAAGAAGAAAAGAAATTGCCAATCTTATACAAATCTGATCAAAAAATCTGGGGTTCGAATCCCAGCGCCGCCAGGTTGCCACTGCTGAGCTCTTGCGCAAGGCTCTTAACCTTATTTGCTCCAGACTGAGCCTGCACTCTTACCTTAGCCTCCTAACTGGGATATGCATTTCACTGTGCTGTAAGGTACATGTGACAAATAATTGGATCTTAATCTTAAAAAATCATAATATCGTATAATTAGAGGACAATAGGCTTTTAATAGGTACAGTTGTTATACACTATAAATACAGGGCTATTCTTTAAAATGTGTAGACTTGTGAAGGTCTTGGTATAGTCTCTGGTCCCAAATGAATGGGATGGGACAGAGACTATAACATTTCTCTGAAACAGGTTTCCCTAGTGAGGTAAGATGTCGAAAAGGCTGCCCTCTAGTGGCAGAAATTGGAAACACATTTTGTGACCACTTTAATGGGCAATATTTTCCCTCTCCCCCAAAAAACACTCCAATGAAATAATTATAAAAAATAACAACAAAAGAATTATAATTAAGGTATATCCTTTTCACCTTTTTGTCTTTTAGTTTCATCAAACTAATATTTTCAGATTGCAAATGTAAAATTGTTCAAAGTCATAATGTTTTATGCAACCTTGAGATATCATTGCTACTGTATATCAGTTTTCTAATAAAAGTATTCTTGGTATATTAGACTGACTTTTCCCCTATACTTTCTGGTCTCATTATAGAAAAGTCTTATTCTGAAAACTTCCAAAACAAGCCTACTGCATGCATCACTTTACATAACTAAAGCAATAAACTAATCCCAGGTTTGTATTCTGTTCTTTTAACAGCAGAAATAATGAAATATACATCTATGAGCCATATAATAGCATATTTTCTGACTCACTCTGTACCTTGTAAAGGATAGTAGATGTCATTTTATTTTACAAGCATCAAAGTGTAAATTAGGCATAATTTCTGATAGATTCAGAGAGGATATATCTGCATGTTATAAGTCAAGAGATAGAAGATGGGTAGTTTGTATTTCTAGTAAAACACTCTATCCTCATTCTAACTTTTATCTTTTTGCTCAAATTTGAGGAAATGCACAAATTGAAACTGCCAGTCTATCCAGTCATACTAGGTCTCTGTGGGTCTCATGATTGACTTATTCAGCATGGAAAAATCTCAACAGGGAAGTAAAACTGCAGTTCTCCATTACAGACTGAATGAAAAAAAAAATCCATAATGGATTGGATACAAGTCTTCTTTTCTTTTTCATGTATTCAGGCTCTCCAAAGCAGTCGACCATGCCAAAGAATTTTCACATCTACTCCTAAGAAGAGAAAAAATGCTAGAGAAAAGGAGAGGAAAATACAAGCTGTTTAAAAAAAAAAAAACCTTCCCAGGACGGATATCAGTTCTGGACTTAAAAGCTTATAAAATACCTAAATTGAGAGTATATTGCCCGAATTTAACCAGCCACGTGTTGTGTGTGTTGGAGCAGCAGCTTCTACGTCCGTCGGTAAGCACTGATTATGACCAGTCCATATATCAAAGCCAGAGTCAGATAGCTGGAAGTGCAATAAAGACTTACATACTTTACAAAAGCCCCTGCGTGACAGAGCTAACTAGTATCATAAAGGGAGACAGGCCACCCCAGGGATGGGCATCCATGGTTACAGCACATTCTTGTCATTACAGTACTGTCAGACAGAGCCAAAGTATCTTTCTCTGTTATTTTCTAACTACATTGTGAAGGAGAGTAAGGGAGGTGAACTGAGCCACACTGCTGTAAAAGTACTCTGATTGTTTGCAATGGGTCACAATTAGCTCTGGTTTCTGACATCAAGGTATCTACTACAGTTAAAATCTCATGTGTGCTATGTGCCATTGGTGCCCAGTGATTCTTCTGAATGTAATTAAAGATGTTTACATTCTTACTGTAGAGACTACAGAAAAGGAAAAAAAAATACTAGAGCCCCATTTTTCCTCTATTTAAGTGTTGAGGAATCTCTTTTCATTTTCTTTTGAAACCATTGAAACATTTGCGGCACTGGTGGTCCAGCCTGGGGCCAAGCTGGATATGCATCTGAAGAAATGTTCTCTACACAGCAGAAAAATAAGTCATCCTAGCAAGTGGAAATATCTTAAATACAGTCAAATTGATCTAATATGTCCTGTTATAGGTTTAAAATAAATCAGATACATGATTACTAAGCATATTCCTACACCTTTTTTTTGTGGTTAACTTCAACTGTGATTTTACAGAGAATGCATATTAGTTTTGTACTTAAAGGATTCATAGATTAATTCAGTGGTTCCTGGAAAGTACAGGCAATCTGTTGATTTGAAAAACATGGAAATCTAAGAGCAGCTGTTTAAAATGGTTTGGAATACATGATTACATAATGAGATATCAAAGTTACAACCGTTATACTCTGACAAAAAAGATCTTACGTCGACATATACCACTAAATCCATATATATATATATATATATATATAAATTACAGTCATTAGAAAAAAGAGTGTATGAGGTGTTAACTGAGGTATTTTGAACTACAGTATGATATATACTTTGGTTGTTCATAACTACAAATATTTCCCACTGGAAAAAGTAGTCTCCAAAAGGATGAATTATTAATTCTTTGAAACTTTTCTTAGACTTCCATTAAAGTTTATGGTGTTTTCGCAGAATTGGAAAAGTTGTGAACATTCTTCCCCTTTTGCAATCCTTCCATTACAATCGCACACTTTCTACAGATGTAGGAGATAGAGATTAGGCTGAAAAACACAGGAGCATTCCTTTCCCCCTTTCTATATGAACCAAATGTTACACATTACTCAATATTCTCTACTAAACCTTATGAAAGATCGCAGCAGACAATAGAGTCTATTGAGTGATTTTGGCATTCTTCATCAAACTTCTTTTCCAACTAAGAGTTCAGCTGTCAGGGACATAAATGTCATATGTGCTTTGTTCTGACTGTGCTCCCTCCACTACTAAACCCTTGTTATAATGCCAGTGTTTTTGTTTGAGAACAAAACTGTTGAAGCAGGGTCCTGTTATCCAGACAAGAAAAATATGTATTATTGAGTACTGTTCCTAGTTCAGCCCAAGCGAAGCAGAACAGTTATAAAAGCACATGGTGTCCATTTCGTCGCAGTTGGCTTTCTTCAAAAACTCACACTCGCTCATTAATCTCAAGTAAAAATGACATTTTTTTTCAATCTTTTGGTTGAAATGCAATGTTTAAAAAGGAATAATACAAAGCTTGCAAGCCAGGCAAGCTAATTAGGCACAGTGCACCTGACGGCTGCTGGAAATGCATCTAAAGGGCAAGCAAATATACATAAGAGAGGATGCACAGCATAATATAGACCAAGCAATCCCAGGTGTCAGTCAGAATAGCTGTAGTGCGGTTATATAACTTGCTCTGTAAAACAGCTGTGTGACTTCCTCACCCCACTACCTGAACCCTACAACACATTGAAACCAGGAACTAACACAAACACATGCTTGAAGGTCTAAGCTTGCCAAAATAGCACAACTCAGTCAATAGTGTCCTTAATCAAATAGGTTGCAAAATTTGAGAAATATCACTCTAAGAATGAGTAGTAGATTTTAGAATGACATTAATATTAAACCCATGACTGCTTTTAGCAATAAGAGAATATTTATACATATTAGAGGGAATATAATGTAAAATTATGCATTTTTTGTTAATCAGCTGAACTTTACTCTGAGCCTAGTGTTATTGGTACAGTGAGAATTATGCTGGTCTCATGACTGAGAAATAAAGCCCACTGTTTTCCTCTCTGTTTCTTTTACTGCTCTTGGCTTCAGTCTCACTGGCTTACAGCAACGTGATATGAGAAACAATTTCAAAGATGACGTGCAACTGCCTGTGGAACCAGGCAAGATAAAGATTCAGATGTGCAATTACCTTGCTGTTCTGCTTGAGGACGAAATTCAGGGATATCTCAGGATCTCAGGCAGGTACTCTCTGCAGGTATGTTATGTTCTGCTCACGATCTTCAGAAATACAGCAGATGTCATTAAAGAAATAAATGAAAATATTTATGGATTTTCTCTCAACTTAGATTCAGTGAGATATTGATGTTTTAATATACTACAAATCAGGATGAAAAAAAAAATTGTTCTTATTTCTGTCTCTGAAGAAAATTTAAGTCCATGCGAGGAAGAAAAATGTCCTTGCAAAGCTGTCTCCCAGTTGACTAGAAGTAGATTTCAGACACACCTTCTGAATGACTGCGTGCTCTCACTTACGGGTGCAAAGGAGGAGGGAAAGAGAGAGCAAGAGGAGGAAAATGCAGGAGCGTGAGGCAGGGTGCTTGGATTGGCTGGGCTCTGACTGCTCTCGCTACACACTCGTACTGGGCTTTTAACTAGGGGCAAAGCACCTGGAAGCTCCCACTCTCTTTGGCTCTTGTCTTGGTCCCCCTCTCACTGACTCTCTTAGTATTTTTTTCCAATGAGAGAGACAGGGTGTTTCTCTAGTTCCTTCCATACAAAAGGCATGTGTCTGTGGCCAGGCAAAAAAGGGAGGTAGGGGTGGAGACTGGAGAATGGGATGTGGTAGCCAGTGAAGAGGGATGGATTTGAAATTTGGCCCCCTCTCATCCATCAGACACCCAGTTCCCCCTATGTAACTATCTGCCTTGTTTTCCCACCTCTAACAGAAATGCATGTTAACCATTTCATAGTTGAATGAGTAAATATTTTTATTCGAATTATCTGAATGAATATGAGATGAAAAATAGCATGTCGTTTTCAACAAACAGTTCAACAAATGGTTCCTTCAACAAACAGTTTAAAGCATTTGCTTTTAGACATGCCTATATATATATATATATATATATAAAACAAATATACTGTAGTTTGTAAAGCAATTACTATGTGAACATAGGCACAGTGTTTTTTTTCTACATTTTTTACACTGTTCTTTTTATTTCTTAGATTTTAATTTCAATAAGATAAATCTACTATATAAGATTATATATCTTATAATCTATTGAAATTATGACTTCCTGTAGCCCAATTAGAACTGTACTAAGGGCAATACTAATAAATCAATACAACCATCACCTTTTTTAATTACAAATGCTTAATTGACATACCTTAAATACTTGAATACTATATGCATTAACTGTATACTGTATAAGTTTTCAACCAGAAGCATCCAAAATAAAACAGGAACAATGATAGGAAATACAAATAAATAATTAAATTGAATAAGCATTATCCCACATTTTACAAATTTACAAGTCTCTGGTTATAATGATGATCATTATGTTTTTATTTTTATTATTATTATTATTATTATTATTATTATTATTTTTTTTTTTTTACAAATATTTGGAATTGAACAAGGTGTGTCAAAACATAGTGTATTTTAATGACATAGTTAATATTTCAAAAGTTTGCTATGCTTTTCTTAGATAATGAACTCAATGAACTCATTCAGAGCCAATTCCTTTAGTGAGTTCATACCTGACAGTATTACAAAAAACAATTAGCAATAGCAACCTTATCATCAAATCCTACAAATAAACCCTACAATTAGATCTTAGATCACATAAAAAAAAACCGAGCTATCTGGAGCCGTAGCAAAAGACTGATAGGGCCTTGGATCATGCCAGAGTAGACTTTAGCAACAAGTGGGTTATTGTGCTCAATAGAAGCCACTGCTGGGACCTGCCACTGGATGCCTTCCATCCAGGCAGCCATGGTTGGATATCAGATGGTTTATCAGATGCTTGTGTGTGTGTGTTTCTCATAAGCACTGCATCAGGCAATAAACAGGCATGAGGGTAATCTCCATCCTACTTATCCATTCTACTGTGTTACAGTAGTAAACACTGAAAGTACAAATTGGTGGATTTCAGCCTAAAGAAAAGACCAATTTGTATTTGGTCTGTGTGGGCTGAAATCTGGCAGATTTTTGAATCTGATAGTAGCACAGCAATTGCCAAAGAAAATGAACAGAAAGTCTAAGATAATGGGAGGTTCCTGTAAAACTGCAAATCCAATATTAAAATGTATAATATTTAACTGGAGTCCACCTGGAAAAAGGGAGAGAATAAAAAAACACTACTGATATTGACAAATACTGATATTGGAGAAGCACATGGATCCATTGAAATTTTTTATTGTCTACAGTTTGGGATCTGAACAGGAATCGAATCCGGACCCTGGAGGTGCAAGGCAACAGCTAACCACTACACCACCCTGTCGGCAAAAAAGAACAGTTTTAAAACCATTAAAAATATATAGCTAAATACTGGCTTTGTTAAAACCTATATGAAATAGTGGCAGTATTGTGTAGCCTGACTAGGTGTGAAGTAATATTTTCTGTACTGGCTTAATGCACACATTGAGATAATGACAAGAAAAACATTTGAAATTTTGTCCTAATTGGTAAAGTAGAGAATAATGTTGTCCTTTGGAAAATATAAGGTAAAGGGGGAAAAAAGTTCAGGACTTAGGAGGAAAGACTCACAACGAGACAGTGTGTTATTATTACAAATGAGTTGAAACACTAAAGATGCCCATATACCATAACTTGGTGGTTGCTAAAAGAATAATGTTAATGTCACACATACAAAACCATGAAATTTCTTATACTTCCTATACTATCATTTTCACGTATTTCTAAACACACACACACACACACACACACACATATATATATACATACATACATATATATATATATATATACACGCACAGTGCTTCTCCTACGTACAGTATAATTCATATTAGATGTGTTAAGCTCAATAAGATGTAACCGAATCCATAGCCATACAATCCATAGCATTTGTGCTCATAAAGTGTTAACAGTACAGCAGAATAGTTTATTTGAGCTAGTACCAAATGTATAAGAGTGTCCACAGAACAGCCAACCGAAGAGCCAATACTGAATCAGCTGTAATTGTGTTACAGCTCATTTAAAATAAGGAATGAGACAACAAGACTGTATTACTATGGGTTTTGTTTACTGTGTTCATGTTATTACTTATGAGTCTTAGTAATGCACAAAACCAGTGTGGATTGAAAAAACAGAAGCATCTGTTCTGTGGGATACATGTAAGGCATGTGAGTAAAAAAACAGTTTTTGTGTGGATTGGCCCCTTATTTGAAAACTGTGAATTTATGACAACACATTTCACCACACATGTCAGAACCATTAAAATAAGTTTTTGTGACTGAAGTTAGAAAATAAATAGAGGTTCTAAGACCATACCACTGT
The DNA here is from genome assembly GCA_028570985.1 of Heterobranchus longifilis. Taxonomy (NCBI): domain Eukaryota; kingdom Metazoa; phylum Chordata; class Actinopteri; order Siluriformes; family Clariidae; genus Heterobranchus; species Heterobranchus longifilis. The sequence continues at coordinate 8,537,108 of JAOVVB010000030.1, forward strand.
CTACACTGTGAACCATAAAACTGTTTTCCTGTTATTTTTCCAAAATAGACATTTTCTTTCCAAATCAGACATTTTCTTTTATCATATGATGTGCTGTTATCTTGCTGTAGATTTTTTAATGGTGGAGTAATGTGGACCTTGGCTTGTTCTACACTAGCAAATTAAAGAGTTTCTGTCCCTTCTTTGGATCAGGCCTTTTTGTGGCAGAAGGGTTTTGCGTGGCCTAACGGTCCTCATGGCTATGTAGTCTTTAATTGCTTTTTGTATGGCCTCCCAAGGTGAACAGGTCTGGGGTTAAGCTCCAGACAAACATGATGCATAAAACCCTATAAAAACGAGTAACAGAATATATGTTACCCTTCCTGGAACAGGGAAACTGGAATCTGCCCATGGAGTGAGGTCAAGCTCCTGGTGGTTGGGTTGCCCACAGAACCTGGTTGGGCTCAGCCTAAAGAAGCAATGTGGCGGGTTAATGTGGACTCACCTCCTGCAAAGTCCGTACAGTAGTAGGGATATGCTGCAGTGCTCAATGCGGGTGTCTCTGTTTTCGGCAAAAAAAACTGATTCTTGGCATGTGAAATGTAACTTCACTGGGGAAAAAAGTGAGCTGGTGTGGGAGAAATTGAGAAATATAGGCTAGATATAGTGGGCCTTACCTCCACATATAGCATTGGCTCTGGAACCAAACTTCTCAAACCGGGTGGTTTTTCTCCTACTCAGGAGTTGCTCAGGGTGTGTGGCACCTGGCAGGTGTGGGGATACTTACAGTTCCCCGGCTGGCTGCGACACTGTTGGAGTTTGTCCAAGTAGACGAGAGAGTCACCTCAATTCAACTTTAAGTTAAAGAGAGGAAAACTCACATTATTGTGTGCGCATACGTACCCAACAACAGTGTACAGTACTTTGTTCTGTACTTCACTTTTTGGAGAAAGTGAGGGGTGTCTTTTGGAAGGATTTTGCCCACAGACCTCATTGTTCTGCTGAGAGACTTCAATGCGCATGTAGGTAATGACCGGGAAACCTGGAGGGAAGTGATTGAGGAAATGGCCTGCCTGATAAAAACTAGAGTGGTTAGTTGTTGCTGTTGGACTACAGTGCTAGTCATGGTTCAACCTTAGGCTGAAGGTCAATGATTTCATCTGATCTGAAGCCATACTGTATGTTATGGACACTTGAGTGAAGAGAGTAGCAAAGCTGTCATCTGATCACCATCTGGTGGTGAGTTGGATCAGACTGTGGGGGAGACAGCCGGACAGACCTGGCAGGCCCAAAGGAATAGTTGGTGTTCCCTGAAAATGGCTGGAAGAAGACAGCAGACAAAAAAGAACCCATGACAATAGCAGTTGCAGAAGCAAAGGTTAGGCTGGCCTCATGGAGATTTGGTAAAACTGTTTCGACAGCTCAGAAAGGGAAGAAAGACACTGCCCAAGCTTTGCTCGGCAGGGATGGTAAAACCCTGACCTCAACTTGCAACACTGTCGAGTGTTGCAAGGATCACTTTGAACTCCTGAAACCGAGAGACATGCCTCCCTGACTGTACGTAGGGCTGTATAAAGTAGGTGAGTCTGAACCCATGTCTCGGGCTGAAGTCACTGAGTTAGTTGAACAACTCCGCAGTGGCAAGGCCCTAGACATAGCAGATTTAAAGATTCAAGCATTGTTTATTAAACTAACCCTTATTAGTAACTGCACTATTTAAAGAACTTACACTAAAAAGAATGGGCATTAAAATATGCCTTAGAATTAAATTTAAATTTTACAAAAAAAATTTGATTGAGTAGGTGTCATGCGTTGATGTCATCAATAGAAGTCCTGTGTGCAGCTATTTTAGTGCCAATTTCTGGTTTGCTACTCACCCATGAACCTGGGTGTTTCTTTACACAACTCATGGAAGTGGCATGGCGTTCAGAAGCAGGGGCAGCCTGCCATCAGACCTTTTTTCAGAGACCTCTTGAGACTGCCGCCTACCTCACCCCCTCCACCCAGGCTTTACAAGGTGAAACACTCCCTTAGAAAAACCATCTGGTAATATCATCTACCCTTCCCCCTTATTAACATTCCATGGTCAACGTACAAAAAATAAACAGCAATCACAAATCTGAATGCTGTGTTATTGCATCACAGAGCCTGTTTTTCCTTTAGCTGCCTGTCAGGAGCCAAAAATAAGCTCTACCACCTGCATTAGGTGGCACCCCACCCACAGTCCACTTAGTTGACTCAGAACTTGCGTCTTTGTATGTGCGTGAATGAAAAAAGAGCTCACTATGTGCTTGTTAATCTGTTCCGGGTGGACCTCTGTACAGCCAATAAGAGCTTGATGAGGATCATGCACAGCGGTAAAGAAATAAGAACTGCCACTAGAGGCAACCAACAACCACTAAATACATCATTAAATAGAGGCTGTAGAAAAACAATATTTTTTCAATTTTTTTTTGTCGATTTCTAAGTAGAGCTAATAGTACAGAACTAATAATATAGGCAAAATCAAATGATTAAATGAGCTCATCTTTCTACTCTCGACTTCTCTTCTACTATTTAATACTGATAGTTTATTTAGCTGATCCAGGCCACGCTTTTTCTTTTCTAACATTACAGTGGAATGTCCGGAGGTGGCATGAAGGTACAGTGGGTAGTGTTGCCAGTTACAGTTACTAGGATACCCGGTTTGATCCTGAGCTTAGGTTACTGTCTGTGTGAAGGTTAACATGGGATTTCTCCCACTGTTCATTAATATGTATGTAGGTGGATTGGCTATGATAAATTGTCCAAAGTAAACCGCAAACGTGACTATGATAAGACAGTAATGCTCACAGTGCTGACAGGTGGTACATTACATTTAGGCATTTGGCAGACGCTGTTGTCCAAAGCAACTTACAAAAGTGCTTTGAAGTTTCCGTCATTCTTCCACTGGGTTATTAGGTTACTAACCAAGTACTGTCAGTCAAAAAGTATTGGGAAGTATTTATTTTTTTGGGAGGGGGCAGATAAATCAAATAGAACCCATGGCTATGTTTTATAGTGACAAGACATGCACAATGCAAAGGGAACTCAAGAGATTGGAACTAAACAGATGTGTAGCCTTTAGAAAACCACTTATCAGTGAGGCTAACCTGAAAAAACTTCAATTTGTAAGCTAGCATAAAGAATGTACTGGAACATTGGAAAAAGTTTATGTGGCCTGATGAGTCCGGATTTACCATGTTCCAGAGTGATGGGTGTACCAGGGTAAGGCAGATGAAGTGATGCTTCCATAATGACTAATACAAGTACAAGCCTGTGTGGGCAGATCTAGATTCAGCAAGGGTATGTGCCCAAGAAATGAGGTCAGCTGTCTACCTGAATATACTGAAGGTCCAGGTTTTTCCATCAATGAATTTTTTCTTCCCTGGTAGCACAGGCATGTTCTAAGATGACGATGCCATGAATCATCTGGGTCAAAATGTAAAAGAGTGGTTCAATGGGAGCATGAGACAACATTTTCACACATCCAGACCATAACCCTGTCAAGGATCTTTGGGATGGGTAGGAGAATGCTTTACACAGCAGTCTGAATCTCCCATTATCAATTCAAGATCTTGGTGAGAAATTAATGTAACTATGGACAGAAATAATCACTTATAATTCTATAATTCTATAGTTATACAGATCCAGATACAGTATAAATTGAAATTGCACAGATCCATGAGCAAAGGTTTATTAGAGAAACATGTGAGCAAACGTGCCAAAATACAGTTCAAAAACACATAAAAAATATAAGTCGAAAACTCAAGGTCTCACAACGTGAAAGCAATCTATGAGTGAAGACCAAGAAAATGGTCCAAGGTCACAATCAATGAATAGGTCCCCATGTGCTAGGAAACAGGTCAGGATTTACAGCTGTGTGTTTAAATTGCCTACTTCAAAATGAAGTGTATGTAAACTTGATTAAAAAATATTTTTAAAAAAATCTAATTTGCATTTCACATTTGAAATTGTCTTATTCTGTTGGTAGAAAAGTTTACTTCTTTCTTTAAAAAATGCTTGAAATAAGTAATATTATATATGGTAACATAAAAGGACAATTTTGAACCCAAATATACTTAATAATTTTTCATTTTTTAATATGTAAATATTAGAAACTATGGCAACTGTTAGTATTTGGGAAAATGCATCTGTTGGCCAGATGTTTGATCACAGGGAAATGGTGTGACTAGATGATTACAGTCAACTGGTGCTAAGAGATCTGCTATGAAATCCATGTCAATGACCTGAACTAAGTGCTGCATAATTACACTGGAAGAACACAGTTCCAGGAACATTGCCTGTTCCAACCCCTTGTCTTCCATTTCACTGGTACTACAATGCACATTTTTCTTACCTCCAGTCTCTTCTCTTTAGGATCTTCAAACATCTGGGACAGTACATCTGCTTTTCCATTTCTGGGTCTGGGGTAGTCAGCGTGATATGAAACCATGCAAAAAAGAACGCCTATTGCACTTGCCTTGTGTTTAGTCACTTGGAATTCCTGACATATTCCAAATTTCTTTGGTCCGTGAGGATAAGAAAGGGATGCACTGCGCCCTCTGTGCCGTTTCTTCATCATTGGCTACTTTACTTTGATTTATTTTTTGTGACAGGTTTAAGAAAAGGGCACTTTTTACGTTCCAGAAAATGTATTTCAATTCTTCCTTATCTCATTTCTATGGTTTAGGCTTTGGGAGAGATTTTTGAGACACTGCAATTGTGTTAAAGCTTTGTATAAACTAATTGTTATACCCCAAACCTGAGCTTAATGGTGTTAAGTTTGAGTTCAATTTATAATTGCATTTCTTTTGTTCTAATTCATCTGTAAATACTGGGGGTCCTGTAATTCATTGTAGCCAAGGAATGAAACACTGTCTGGGCAAAAAAACAAAAAAAAAAGTCACAGGGTGAAGCAATGCACCACCATGCATAGTGCCCACTGTACAAGTCTCTGGATTCTGTGATTCTCAGAAGCTGTAGGGAGTCTCACACCAGTTCACACGACGAGGTTTCATATCACCACCTAATGTCACTGTTGCAGGTAAATCAATCCTATGATATAGGCAGGGAGCTTGACTGATCTGGAGAAGACAACCTGTCCCACATGGCATTCAATCATGTCACTTTTGCATATTACCTGGAGTGGTCTTGAGAGCTTCAGTGAAATCCACCAGATCCGAACATCCTATATCAACCACATCTGGACATCCACAATTATGGCTTTCAAGAACAAGCTTTTTCCCATACCAACATGTCGATTCCCTTCATAATGAGATAATGTCATTACTTACTATGATTTAAATTCAAACCAGTCCAGTCATACTTGGATTGCTGCAGTTAATTCAACACAATTCAAATATTTCCAGGGATAGCAGAGAAATAATTCATCCTCAGAATACCAGGACCATTGCCTCTGGTTCCAGCTCATTTCTACCTCCGTAAAGCATCAAGCAGGTGGATGTCTCATGATAATACAGTCTGGCAACTAGACCTGAGAACATGAAGACATTTTAAAGGGCCTCACGGTTTTTATTGAATTGTGGGGGAAAATGTGGTTGTTGCATTTTCAGAAATATTTCTGAGAAATTCCTGAAATGATTGCGAATTGAACACAGTGCCTTGAGCATTGAATAAATAGCAAGGAATAACAAATCAAAGTGCACCTTTATAGTCTATAGTCTATTCAAATAAAATGGTGACATGCTTTCACTGATGTGTGAATAGATTAAAGTATCAATTTCATATTAAAGTATTTATTAAAGTATCAAAGATGATTAAACATACAGTATTTCACCATCCAATATGGACTATTACATTAACACATGAATGGGTAGTTTTTATAACCTCAGAGCTTTTTTAAGTGGATCACCTGAACAGACCTGTCCTATAATATATTGTGGTTTACACTTGAATGAAAAGACAATCATCCAGAACCACTCCCACTGTCAATTACTTAAAATTTCTTTAAAAAAAAACCTGTCTTCATTTGTGCTGTAGATGTACTGTCACTGCATTAAAGGACACAATATTTTATACTCAATATTTTATACTCAATATTTTATCTCTGCTTGAACAATGGTTCCATCTGGTTTATTCATATCTGTTTGTTCATGTTTAAAAGATTTTGTTCAGTTTAAGTTTGCAGGTCAAACATCTAACCACAATTACATTTTAAAAAAGTAGCCCAGACTCCTTTTAGTTCCTACTAGACTACTTTAAAAACAAACAATTATTCAGTTAATGAGGAATGCACCAGAAAACAGATGGAAAAATCCAGGGTGACGTAAAACATTCCCTTTGGGCAACACTGTCTGATTAGACCAAATTTACTAAAATATCTTTCTTTTTTGACAGAAATACAAAGTGAGCTGGAAACAGATATATATTTTTTGTTATATATACATTACGTAAAACAGACTGTCAAAATTCTGTGTTCTTAACATAAATTTCTGTGTATGTGTGAAAGAAATGTCAATGGCCTGCGTAATATGTGAGGAGGTCTGGACTGCCACTGATGTAGAAGCAGACATTATTGAAAACAGCACGTTGTCTAGTACACGAAAGTCTTAAGTTGTAAACCACACACAAAGAAAAACCCTGCCGCCAGAGAGCCATTAAGAGCAGAGAGAGACGTGCCAGAAAAATAAAGCTATCTAGCACTGCACAAACACACGTCTGAAAAAAAAAAAATCTTTGGACCACACATAATGGTGGCAAATGTGCAAATGAACCCAACAGAGAATTCCTGGTTTTCAGTTTTCAAATCTTTCTGTTCAGTGACAAAAGTTGAAAGTTGCTTAGAAAGTTGGTGAGACCTGGGGAAATATTGTTTTCCTTAAAGAAATCATATTTAAACTTCTAAAAACTGTTACTTGTGTCAGTTTCAGAGTTTTAGGTTTATTATTAGAGATAGGAACAATTGCCTTTGACGATTAAACTAGACAATATGCCGAGATACACTGTGTCGCCACAGTGGATTATCTCATCTGCTTATTTGATTTGGCACAAAGAAAGTGATCTGACATGTGCATACCCATGGCTGGGGTTCCCTTTCAGGGGATCAAACTCCAGTTTATCATGAGAAAGGCAGAGATACTCCCAATGTGCGAACAAAGCTATGTCTGGAGAATATGATCATGTTGTAATCATTATGTAGTTACATGACAAGTACCTTAATGCAGCCTAGTGCATATTAGACATTATATCATGGACACCCAGCATCTGCTACAATATGCAATGAATGGCAATGCCTTATTTAAGTAAACAAAGGTAGTAGAAATCATATGAGGATTGTATTGACAATGTACAGTAATTGTATTGTCTCAGTACTGATGTGCTAATCAATATAAAATTTTATATAAAGCGTCTATAATGCAGGAGTGGGCCTGACTAGCTTCTTTTTTAAAAACACTATACCTTGGCATAGATTCTACAAGTCTCTGGAACAATACTGGAGGGTTGAATACTATGCCTTAACCTCAATTGGTGTTGTGCAGATGGCAGTGGAGAATGTGGTCTAACATGTGACTCTAAAATCTCTCACTGGTTTAAGATTTAGTGACTGTGAAGGCAATACAGTAGTGTATCATTCAAGGCCAATCATTCATCTTCAGCTGTATCAATCACTTGGTGTAAGCCACACAATTATTTCTCCTTCGGTGAAGGATGACCATTAGGGATTTTTAAAAAAATATATACTTATTTTTTTAATTATAAACATCTATCAGGTAATGAACATATATTCAGTTAAACTCTAAAAGAATGTTTAAGGTGACATGATAATTTCTTATAGTTGGTACTACTATTAAACCTTGCTCCTGGCAGTATACAGAATGAACAGAAGAACAGAAGTATTAAACTCATAACAAAACATATACTGAATACCAGATAAGTATTTTTAGCTTGCAGCTTTAATATAGCCGTGCTCTGGCTACTAAGCATGCTCTGATGTCACTGGGAATTTCTACATTTGGGGGTAAATCAATTCTAAAGTACATTATTCTGTACATATATTTGGCTAGCTTACAGATGGCATACGTCTAATCAGCAGCAGACAAATGTAGGTTTTGTGTCTTAAGATTTAATTGGTCTATGTTGTATGGTTTTTGAAAACCTTAACAAACCATAACATTTTTTACAATCCTCTCCTTAATAATGCCTCCAGGTTTTAAAAGCCTAATGTCTTGTACCTAACATTATCCAGAGATAATCTATAATGCTTTTTGATTTATATATATAAAAAAAAATGATTAGTGGTTGTTGTTAAGGTTCTACATATGAAGTGGTGTTTTGGGAAATGAAAGAATGTTCTTCTTGGTCAAATATTGCTCAGTTTTTAAATCCCATTTGCATTGTATTTTTATATATAAAAATACATCCCATATGTAATTTAAAACCATAAGTCTCAGTTAACAGGTCCTATGTTATATATCAACTTGAAACCCATTCAAGCTAAATTATGTGTATGCTTGTTACATTGGAGAGATTCTTGCCATACAAATGTTCCATGCAGTGGTCCTCACAGTATGCTCTTGTCTCTATGAAATTCGAAATCAGTTTCTTTATGCTGAAAATAAAAGAAAGCTTTATTTAAAGTATTTTTCCTCTCCTCAATCCACAACATATTCCTTTCTCAGTCGGTCTGAGCCATAGCCCAATCACTGGCCAGCGTTCTCCTCCAAACCGTTCACATGGAACTAGTTAGAACAAAATTCCTTCCATGAAGAAAATACCTGGCACAAATTGAATACAAAATTATAAATGGGAGGTCTCATCACATCCTGTCTCATTTTCACCCGTTTTACGTCTTCCTTTTTTCTTGTGTTTTTAACTTCTGTACAAAGGGAAAGGGAGTCCTCTAAGGCATCTCCTTTTTCTATAAAGGAACAAATGATTTTGGATTTCAGTTCAGAAAGACAGAATGGGATATACTATTTCAGTTTGCATGAGCCTAAAGGACAGGCTGATTGAAAAGTCTTTTTTTTTTTTGTGTGTGTTGTATATTTTGGAAGCCAAGTGTGGGCCTGTAGATGATCTGTAGATGTGCACACATCAACAGTCCACATCTGCTCATGTGGTAAATAAATATCTTAAAAGAATCAATATGCTGAATCACAACAGTCATCCATTATTAGAAAAAAAAACCTGGAAATGAATGTTAGTTTGCATATGAATTGTTTCTTATTTAACAAATCCATTTGATGTGACACCTGAGAACTCTATTATAACATACAGTATATAAGTATCAGTATAAAATGTGAGACTGTTTACCACCATGTCACCAACTGTATATTAGATGTAATTATTGATTTACCCTTCCGTATACCCAAAAGATCCCATAAGGGGAAAATGTATTTAGGTGAACTTTATTTAGGGTAAAAAAAAAAAACAGGCTGTTTTGAGTCTTGTACAAAACAGATAGAAGATTGCTTTCTCAAAAATCATGTTTCACTGTAGGTCAAAGGATATAATTGCAAACTAGATGCAGAGGCAGAGTCTGATTAGTAGAACAATGGAAAGCATTATCCGATGATGTAGTACAGTGAAATGCATACAATACTAAGGCGGAACCCTATTGCCAACTCTTTGCTAAGACCATACCTTAAACAAAATGTGTGGGACACACATCTTGGGTAAAACTCAAAATGTGCAGTACTACCCATTGGCAGTTCTGTTATTGATACTGTATGTGCATCCACAACTTGGTTTGGTCCATCTTTTAGTGTGTTCATGAATACTTGCAATTCAGCAATTTCACCGCTTTCTTGATAGCATTGACCATATCCTATCTACAAACAAATACAAAAGTCATCTTTCTCCACAAGATACCTAATTATAATGGATTTAACAATTGTTAAGTGATCACCTACAGTATAATCTTATTTTTAAAAAATAGTATCAGGTGTGGTTACTGGGGAGACAACTCTAAACTTTCTTCCAGAGACAAAAATGTTTACTTTCCTTTATACCAGAGATGGCAAGTAATGAAGTACAAATACTTTGTTACTATCATCAATACTTTTACTTATTACATTTTGAATAGAGACTTGCTACTTTTGAGCTGATGGTCACACAAAAGTGCATTGATTTTCTAATCTAAACATATGTGTTTACACTGTCAGTCACACCATATCATGCCTGAGATACAGCCTAGGTGGAAAGGACAGGAACAAAACAATTCCACCAGTCCAAGTTTACAGAAATGACTGTCAGGTAATTATGAAAGCACAGATTGTTTGGCGTACCACTGTGATTGATGGTTACCTGGGCAACGGTTCCTGCCCACTTGGCCTCTGGACTGTGGATTCTTTTGGCTCCTCTTTCAAGCCTGTCAAATGGGCACACTTCTCAAGGTAAGATTAGAAGTGATCTAGCTAACTAGTTAACATGCTAAGCAAAAGAGTTGTGAACATATTTTTGTCAGTAACATTGTCATTTTTTTTATAACAAATTACTGTATTACTGTATATAATTAAATGCTGGCAGTACAGTATGCCCATGTTTAATTGCAAAGACATTGCATTATACAGGGTAACTAGCTAGCTAAGCGACATACATAATGAAAGATGATAACAATGCTACCTGCCATTTATTTTCAAACCTTTTTTGGCATCATGACCATTTTTCCACAATGTATAAATTATTGCTGAAACTAAACACCCAACTCCCTACCAAAGCCACATGCAAAATATTCTTTGGCACAGCAGAATTAATCTTCTGTCCCAAAAGAGCCTGGTTGGACTCTAATAACTTTGACAACCAGCTTCTGTTGAGACTGAATAGGGGATTTCAGTGGTCTCAGTTTTGTTGTAAACACTAGGATAAAATGTAAGTTTAAAATAAATAATTCGTATTTTTAAGAAAATTCTATCTAAAATGGCCTGAACATAAAGAAAAACCCTGCAAAAAAAAAAAAAAAAAATACTAGACATGCACATTCATGTTTAAAATACTTTAAAATATTGTTTATTAGTAACTCAGTTGAATAGATATGCAAAAAAAAAGCTGTTTCTTTGTGGAGTATGTTAAAGCTTTAAAATAAATTAAGTGAAGAAGAATTATCGCTTGATGTGCCATATGACATAGAACAAAGAAATATCCAAGAGATACTGTAGAGTCATTGGAAAGTTTACACTTTTGATGTCTGAAAACCTTACAGAATACTTGTTCTTTTGTATAAAAAGTACATTTTAGAGCCCATACTTAGTACTTCAAATTAAGTAAAAAGTTGTAGTGGAGTACGTTTTAGGCAAGTACTTGAATATTGAGTTTGTGTACATCTGCCACCTCTGCTTTATACAAGCAAATTTACTCCTACTCCTCTTTGAATGCAACAATATTGTGTTTTTATTGTTACCTGTAACAATAGTATAGTTTTGCTTATTGTTTATTAAGTAATTATCCAAAAATTACAGCCAACCAGAGACTTAATTTGTATTCTTATGGTTTTGTTTGATTTTATTTCATTGTACAGTGGAACCTCGGATTACGAGCATAATCCGTTCCGGAAGTAGGCTCGTATTCCAAAACACTCGTAAACCAAATTAAATTTTCCCATAAGAAATAATGGAAACTCAATTATTCGTTCTACAGCCCAAAAAAATAAATACATAA
>JAOVVB010000030.1:8572714-8582851 GCA_028570985.1 Heterobranchus longifilis
CCTCATCTGGGTGATAACAGATAGAGATGATATAACATCATGTGTGTTATGCAGCTGAAAGTACAATATAACAGAAGTTCTTTAAATTAACATGAAGTCCAGTTCAGCACAGGGAGTCAGCAGGTGCAGAGGGCAGATGGGTCTGGATCACTGGGAGCACAGGAGCAGCATGTGTGGCTCCAACCATATCCAAATATGCATGGGTCAAACTCGTATGACCGATACGGCATTTATTACATGTAGTTGTGTATACTGGAATAGCAACATACTGGTACATACTGTATCACATCATTCAGTAACAGTAAATACACCCTATTTGTGCAGGAAATTGCTTCCTTTGTGATCCTTCTCTACCATGGCAACCGTTTAAACAACAACAGTGCCACAATGTTTCACTAGACTCATTGTGGATTTCATTTTTGTTTAAGAAAGGTGTTTGATATTTTGCATTTTTGGTTTACCCATTAAAAAAATGTAGTTAAAAAAAGCATTTTCATGGCTTGTTCAGGTTAACTGAATTGTTAAATTTAGGAGTAAAACATTATGATTGTTTTTATAGAACAAAGATCTATATAAAAAATAAACAACAAAAAACAATTCATGTCAGTTTGGAGAACTTTGATGTAAAGTATTATGATTCATCTCAGTTGAGTATATACAGTAGCAGGAAACAGTGCCAAAGACTGCAATGCTGAGTTTAGTGCAGTCTGCTTTCTACAATGGCAGGAGGGGACAGTGCTGTCTCCCTACAATGACAGGGAGGTTAAACTCAACAAATTTCTTCTGCAGTGTTTTTTTTTTTAGTCGAGGAGTCTAGAGGATCAAAAACCAGGCTAGTAAGAGAAGATTAGTTCCATGCTATTGTTGCTCACCAGCCCAGCACTTCTGTGGGTACAGACCCTTGTTGCACAGTGGAATCCCAAATTGGAAAGTGTATCTGAGCTTGCTGGAATGCTGTACAAGGTGTTCCTAGTTACCAGGGCTGTGCTTCCCCATGATTTTTTGTGGGTTTTTTTTGAGTGTCATTCACAGCTCTGCTTCAAGTGCCGTGCCTTGTCCAAACCATGCCCTTGTACACCCTCTAATGTACTGTAAACTAATGTAGGGGACATAATTTTAGTGCCATTTGCCACTTATGGGAATCACATTCTTCCTTCATCAGCTGGGTTTGAGAATGCTGTGCAGGCATCACTTGCCTGCTTTGAGGATGTTGTGCTACTGCCACCTGCCAGCCTTGCAAACATCATGGACATGCCCTCATGCTAAGCATTAGACAGGTGCTTGCACCAAGCTCTGGCCATGAACTCATGCCTAAAACTGACCTGGCACTCACGCTACATTACAGAATGCCATGCACCAACCCAGTGCCCATGCCAAGTTCCAGCCCAGAGCTTCCACTAAGGTCTGGCCAGCCCCCCCTGGCAAGCTTCATCACAATTCCTTTACCACCCGTTCCCCTTGCCCAGTCCCAGTCTGGTGCTTGTATCATGCTCCAGTCACCGTCCTGTCATAGCCTCAGTCTTGGAGGAACGGATTCTGTTCCCCTAGTCATGGGAGCAGCGCTGTAAGGGATGTTGTCATGGTCCTCCCATGCTTCTTGATTAATGCTTATGGAACTGTTCTTGAGTTTTTCTTCCTTGCATTGAATGTGTTAAGTTTGAAGTTAATTTCCTGTTGTATTTCATCTGTTTATTTGTTCCAGGTGTTTCTTGTTTAGTGTTTGTTTTTTAAGCTTTGTGTTAAAGCTATCCAATCTTAAATTGTGTGTTTACATGGTATGAGATGCTAGGTCTCCAGTTTCTGTTCATAGATTTGTTCATAGCTAATAATGACAGTTCCTAGACTATAGCCTTAGTTTTCTTTTGTAAATATCATCTTGAATAAGTATGTTCCTGAATCAAAATCCTGTCACCAACTCTTTCATAACATCAGGCTTTATGGCTGATAACATTAGGCCTTCCCGTACTCTAAACCATCGTCTATACCACTAAATCCTGTATACACGGTCACAGGGGGCCTGGAGCTTATCCCAGGAAACAAGATGGCCCTTTCCTGGGGTATACCCTGGAAAGGGTGTTAATCCATCGCAGGGCTCACTAAACCTGAAGTGGCAAAAATGGTCTACTATTAGTTTTAAATAATCAAATTGTCTATTGCTAATTTCTAAATGGTTAATTGCAAGTGGATAAAATCTAAATTTCACAAGATTACAACACCCACAACTACTGTGCAGCTGTCCATGTAAATCTATTGTTTCATCTGTGGTCCAAAAACTGTTGTGCCCAAACTCATTACTCCTTTTTATGCTCACATAGCTCAACTCTGAACAGGACCCAGTACGTCTACCCATTATGGATATTTTTCTGTGAATTTCTGAGCACATGGCATCAAAGCTGAATTTCATATCAAGATTCTATTGATGTGCTTTAAAGCTTTAGATGTGGTATTTCAAGCCAAGACATCTGAGATATGCTCCCCTCTTGAACTCAAACAAAAAGTCTCTTGATTGTGATGATGCAGACTGCTATATGCAAAAACATTTAATAGGAGCCAAGCTTCTCATTCACATATGTTATAAACAGAATGCACACTTTGCAGAAGAAATGTGTTCAGAAAAAAATATATGAATTGAACTCACTTAAACGCTTAGTAAAAGATGCATAGTAAAAAACTTACAGTAGAAATCACAACTATGTTTAACAGTGAAAGTAAGAGCATTTCCACATACTTAATGTGAAGAGAACTTTCAGGACTGGGACTAAACAGATGCGTTTCCATAAGAAAACCACTTGTTAGTAAGACTGTTCAGGGAAAAGAAAGACTGGAGCAATGGAAAAATGTCATGTGGTTTGATGAGTTCAGATTGACTCTATTCCAGAGTGCATCAGTGTAAGAAGGGAAGCACATGAAGTGATGCACCCATCATTTAAGGCCATGTCCACATGGGTATTTCGAAAAACCATCCACATGCAAACACACTTTTGGTCGCTGAAAAACTGAGCTTTTGGAAAACTCCTTCCAAAGTGAAGATTTTCCAAAACTCTGTTTTCAGTGGTGTTGTGTGGACATCGGAAACAGAGATTTTGGCTTGTTGTAACGTCACCTCGTGTTCCAATAATGTAATTGTCTGTGTGGCATTCTCCTTGATTTGACGTCAGCATTGTTTATGAAGATATTTCGTGCAATGGGGGACTTACGTAAACTAGTGACTGTGTTAACATTGCTTACTGGACTCAGTCACTCGCACTTTACGTTAACGAACAGGGGTGCCTAGATGTATTGAAAATAACTGTGTGGACATGGCCTAAATTTTACAGCATTTGGCAGACGCCCTTATCCAGGACAGGCCCAACAGTGGCATCTTGGTGGTTCTGGGTTTGAACTTTGGACCTTCCGAACAGTAGACCAAAACCTTATCCTCTGAGTTACTCCTGCCCCACATGCATAGTGTCCACTGTACAAACCTCTGGAGGCAGAGTTATGATTTGGTCAGGTCTAGGCTCAGCAACATTATGTGGCAATAAAATTAAGTCAGCTGATGACCTGAATGTACTCAAATGACCAGATTATTACATCTTTGGCCTTTTTTTGTTCCACAGGCATATTCCAGAATTAAAATTGTGAATGTGTGGTTCTGGGAGCAGGTAGGCCTATATGTTTTCTGTCAACTGGTTCTATATTTACCTGGAATTTCAAATTTGATCTGAGGCACAGGGTTTTGATTACAGATAACACATTATTCCTGACATTCCTGTTATTTCAAGTCAAGTCAAGTAGGCTTTTATTGTCATTTCAACCATATACAGTTTAGTACATGATGAAACGAAACAACGTTCCTCCAGGATCAAGGTGCTACATACGACATAAATTTACAACATAAATTAACAACATCTACAACACAAAGTAAACAAAGTAGCACCATTTTGGCTCCGGAGCGGCCTCTGTGTACTACTGCCGCGCCGCCATCTTGGATCCTCTGATTTTTTTATTTATTTTATTTTAGCTACTTTCACCTAGTAAGGGTCATGGTGAATCTAAAGCCTATCACTTGACACTAAGCCACTGAATTAGTACACACACATGCATACATGCATGCACAGACACATTTACAGGTACAGGCATTTTAGTAAGGCTAATCCACCTACTGGAAGTTTTTATGAACTGGGAAAAAAAACAGATAACCTTAAGGAAACCCATACATATACAGTTTAAAGATTCATTATGCCACACAGAGATTCATTCAAGCTGGAGTTGGAACTGAAACACTCTATCAGGGCTACACCACGATGCCACCATTGCTGATGTTATTTTTACTTTAATAGTACTTGAGCATTAAAGAAAATATTTGTGAAAAACATTTTTATGCATTTGTTTGTATTTACTATTAGTTAAAATCACACATTATCTGCACCCTTGTAATTTGTGGCAACGTTCATATCAAATAAATCAATGCACAGGCACACACATTCATACAAGCAAGACATGAAACCCAGACATATGAGATGGCCTCTGCAGTATAATATGGAATGTTCTATTGGCCCAGAATTAGTTAGATTGCTGTAAAAATGGCTAAATTACTGTTTATAATCAGACTGCTATATCTTTGAATAAAGCACCAACTGTTTCTTTCAGTGTAACTTAATGTAGGGTCTTGATTGGTGAGACGGCTCTATTTGTGGCTGGCACCAGTGCCATAAACAAATCAAACAAATGCAAAATATCACAAAAGGCTGCTGTGTTAAGTTTTGGAAGTGAACATAATGACCAAAGGCCAGCTATTCAGACCAAATCAAACCTTAATCTGTGTCTGGAAAAACAGGCACAATAGAGACAATATGTGCCACCTGGTCATAGTCAAGCTGTAAAGAACTGAAATATTCTGATTTCATGGTGTTTCTACACTACAGTGTGAGCACAGAAAAACGGTCTGAAGCATATTTCTTTACTGTAACAACTAACCCACACATTTAAGCACAATACACTACAGTATCAGATTAAAAATGCATGTTAGTATGTATTTGCACTCAATATTTTTACTCAAGTAAATGTAGAAAATATTGATTGTACTTGGGAAAATACTAAGAAAATACATTTATGTTTCATTCATGCACAATTTTCTGAATTTACTGAAATATAAGTATGTAAACGTTGTCCTCTAAAAGAACATTTTTAACAAAATAAATTAGTTAGTTAGTCAGTTTGTGTGGCGGTAAGGTCCATTCTGTGCCGCTAGAGACTGCCTGCCTTCCCGGGCAGGCTGACCTGAACATGTACC
The DNA here is from genome assembly GCA_028570985.1 of Heterobranchus longifilis. NCBI lineage: Eukaryota > Metazoa > Chordata > Actinopteri > Siluriformes > Clariidae > Heterobranchus > Heterobranchus longifilis. Next base: position 8,577,990 of record JAOVVB010000030.1, read on the forward strand.
AAACTGGCATGAGACTGGGGTGACATGCTGGTTGGGCAACACCTATAGTCAGAACTAATGAATCGACTGCTATTAGCAATATTGAACAATCATGCTAGGGCATATCCAAGAGATGATGCGCGTACCTGACTGCAGTGAGAAATTGGCATGGGACACTGGTTCATAGACAGGGCTGACTAAAGAAATGAGCTTTAAAACTGCCACAGATCACAATTCTGAATAATGTAACATTAACTGGTTGAAGTAGAGAAAAATACTAAATACTACAGAGACACAAAATTGACATCCCGTGCATACAGGAAACTTGATGGAAGGGCTAAAAATCAGTTAAAAACTTATCTATGAAGGTGCAACCAACAGGAAAAGCATGGCTATTATTGTTTGTGCGGAACTAGGCACCCAAATTGCTGAGGTCCAACGGTAGTCCAATTACCTTGTGTAACTTGTTATCGATACCGTAGCTCATTCGCTACACATTTTATATACCTTATGTGAATCCATTGCTACATCCATGACGGCAAGTTTAGGTACTACCGAACAAAAACATCCACTAAGGCAGCATGGGATATTGAACACTACATATATGTAAAAGACAGGGATAACTGATTATTTCAGTATAGGCACAAGATCTTGAAATGTTGGCAACAGCATTTTAATGAGATATCCAACACCAAATTCCCCACATACACCGATTCCTGGAGGTGTTACAACTGCTGGCCCAATACTCTGATCAAAGGCAGAGGGGGTCGCGGTGATCAGCCCAGCTGATATCTCCTGATTCAAGGACCTATGACGCACAGCGACTGAGTGGCTGGTGTCATTTTTTTGATGCTATTCTGTATGGAATACAACATGATGATGTCTGAGAAACAGGGCCCTGCTGAATGTTTAAATTACTGCCCAATCCGGCTCATATCACATTTGATGAAAATCTTTGAATGAAACCTTGACAGATGCCTGAGCAACAATGCCCAGCTTACCATCCCTATGAGAGGGAGTAAATGCAGCCTGAATCCGGTAGAAAGAAATCACTGGAATGTGAAAAATCACATACAGTACTGATGTACATCAAATCACACATTTCCCGATTGGTAGTCTGTCTGGTTATGCTATATGGAGTGAAACGCAGGCCATTCACAAAAAACACTCAGTACCCCCTCAATTGCATAGAGATGCATCACTGGTGTGTCCTCCTCGAGAACTACTACAACAATGCAATTTAGCGGCAAGTGAGCTTTGTGCCAATAAAAGGAAAAATGCGGCAAAGACAACAGTATGGCCATGTCCTATGACCCGTGCTAGGCACTGTTGCCGACACTACTTTTTACCTCACAGTAGATGACCAATGCCTATGGGGAAAGACAACTCATGATATATAGATACAGATATTAAAATCACCTGATTTCACCTGAATGATGCTGCAGGAAAGCAGTAGGATGAGGAAGAAGTTTCCTTACAGCATAGTGAAATTTTTTTTCTTGCATATTTCAGTTAGGAAACTGGGGCCAGAGCGCATGGTCAGAGAAGATACAGCGCCCCTGGAGCAGATAGGGTTAAGGCCCTTGCTCAAGGGCTCAACAGTGGCAACTTGGCCGTGCTGGGGCTCGAACCCCCCGACCTTCCGATCAGTAACCCAATTACCCACAGCCTTAACCAATTGACCCAGCACTGCCCCAAATACATGCCAATATACCTCAAATCAATTTTGTTTCACTTAGTAATACAGTACAGAAGAGTTTCCCCGATCAAACAGCTATTCATGTCTGAATTTTGTCTTATAGTTCTCTTTTAAATTTTATGTGACTCTTGTTAGCAAGTTGTGGTCAAAGCACATGGCCAACCATGATCCAGTATCCCTGGTACAGTTGACAGTTAAGGTGCCTGAATCACTAAGTAAACACTGTACTGTTCTTTTTGAATAAAAATGTACAGTATGACTACGCAGCATTAATTTTGCAACCACATTACAGATCCTTCTCTGGTGTCTCTTGAAGCTCCTATGACTAGCAGGGGTTTTGCTTCATTTGGGATCCCTGATGCACTTCACAGCAATATTTCTGAAAGAAAATTAAACAGAGCCCTACAACACTTAAGAGACACACAAGCACTTTGTGTACAAGACACACAAGATACTTGTGCTGTGTGCTGGAAACTGTTGTGTTCTGTTCCCTGGTCAGGATTTCTGAACTCTGTTGTAAGCATAAGGGACCACAGATGGATATGCAGTCGAACTTTGTTTGAACAAACATTAAACAGAGTAAATGCTCGAAATAATGGTTGATATTTGGTTGTTTTGAGGTTGAAATTGCAACAGTTTTTTGGAGTCATTCATTCAATGTTGTCCCACTGTAATTTAATCAAAGTAAATTTAACTTTTAAAAACAATGTCGTCATAACAATGTGTTTTGGGTGGAAACTAATTACAACTATATGACAACATCATACAATGTTAGGATTCCTGGTATAGTATGGTGTTAGATTGTTTAAAAGCATATTTCTTTGCTTGCAAACTAATTTATTCTGCTCACTCTCCTCTTTGGGACTTAAGACCATCCTGTTCAAAATATGTGGACACCTGTCAATCACACCCGTATGTGTTTTTTCTCTACTAAAGGGTCCAAACCTGTTTTGGGATGACAATGCTTCTATGGTATGCTGATGTTGGAGTGTAAAAACTAGATTGGGCTGCATCGCAGGGCTTTTCATCTGTCACCAATATTCTTGTGGTTAATGGGGCAATTTTCCACAACCACACTTTAAACGGGCGACTATATATGGAATGGAATGTTCAAAAATCACAAAACCGTGTGATAGTCAGCTGTCCAGAAACATTTGATCATTTAGTATGTTTAATTAATCAGCTTTTTTGATGTTATTCTGCTTAAAATCCAAAATAGGGAAGCAGGATTCCAACCACGAGGGAAGGAAAAAGGATTTCTGCATGTGGTACGTTGGCATATGAATTTGTTCCGGTCTGAGAGCGATTTCTTAAGGCGATAATTCATATTGTGAAACACATTTTCCTATAGGAAATAATGTAAATGCAGGTAATCCGTTCCAGCCATCCAAAATATTACCAATATTACCAATTTTCAATACTATTTCAATACAATCAATATTTCAATCATATTTTTGCTTATAAAAACAATCAAAATATTTAGAAAAGACATGTAAATAAAGTAAAATATTAAATAAATAGACATTAAACCTCACTTAACCTTTCGAAATTTCTGATTCCTCTTGGCACTGGCTGCTTCAAAAACAAAAAACGAAACTGCTAACATTTCTGGGACCCATGGTGCTATGTCTTTATTAAATCAAAAAAAAAAAAAGTAAACTTGCTTCACTTGGCTTTCCACTGATGCAAACAAGTTTTGACCGGCTCCCAGATGTATGTGCAACTGAGCCGGCATTCGGTTCGCCTCATCTGTCGAACCGAATGCTAAAAATGCTACAATGCTTCCTATGCTGGGGTAAAAATTTTTTGGCAAAATTTCAGTTCCTAAGGCAAAAATTCATGATGGGCGAGGCACCACTGTACACTTAACAAGCATGATATTTACGTGTATAGTCTGATTTTAAAGAAGCTAAGAAGCGTACTGAATGAATGCAGTCATGCTAGGATTGGTGGATTCAAAGTGTAGAGAGCTGACTATTACAACATGGAACCAAAATACTGCAAATTTTTTTAAAATCTCACTCAGCTAACGTTAGTGATAGCGGTCATTAATTTCTTCTTATAAGTTCTAACAAAGGTCAGAAACTAAGGGGTTACATATTCAGTGAGCAGAAACTTTGTAGGTTCCAACTTCCTCACTGGCTATTACACCATGGAAACATTTTAAAATAACATTTTTGTTTCTAGTAACTGAATACTAGCATGTAATGAGTGATAGCTTCTTGTCTTCACTGCCAAAACCCAAGATCAAACATTCTCCCAATAGATTAACATTTAGATATCGGTTTATTTGAAAACATCTACACACAATTTGTGATTACATTCAATGCACGAGTACAATTAAGTGAAGTAGTCTATTCTTTGTGTCAGTAAAAATACAGTATAATGTGAACATTGTTTTGGCATCTTAAATGGTGTGCCAGTCTGTGTTGAACATTCAAGTACTTTATGTGCATGCATGTGCGTAAGAAGGCCTAAGTGATATACATACTGTATGCATTCTTCATTTAATCCCATAAAGGTGCCAAAAGAAAGTCTTTTAGTATAATGCTGCATGTGCCTTTTTAAATTAAAAATAGGTTTTGAGCTCCGGTAATGACCCAGACATAACAACTTGTGTTGAGATTCAGCAGGAGCTCTGCTAAACACATGGTGCTAATGAGGCCAGCATGCTGTATTTTTTCACTGCCAATTGCCAACTCTGTGCTGAAGGTCAGAATCTCTCTTCTCATAGCTGTCAACAACTATACAAACATGTCTTCACAATTTAACAACAAAAAGCACCATCGCATGGTTCCAGGGTATGTTAATAATTCTCAGTGATCTTTGGTCTTCACAGCTTCCCCTTGCAATTATGATACGCATGACAGACGGCTACACAGCTTAAGTTTCTTTTAAATGAAATGTCTTGCCCCACAGAGATTCTTGCAGAGGGAGAAACTATAGGCACCACAGAACAAGAATGTACTTCCATTATGAAAATACTAGCGCAACTACTGTACCTGTCATCAACTGGAAAAGAGTTTTTAATAATAGTTAAAAGGTTAAAGCTAAAAAAAAGGTGATCAGTTTTAATGTAATCAGCGTTATTATTATTTCAGGTTAAAGTAAAAAATGAATCATGAGGCTTGTAATTTTCATTAAAAAAATTGATGTAATCATTAAAAATAATATGCATATTTCA
>JAOVVB010000030.1:8582951-8593473 GCA_028570985.1 Heterobranchus longifilis
AATCTCTATCAAATATTAGATTAGAACATAAATTCACAGTTTTATAATTTACAAATTACACGAAACGTTTTATTATAAAATAAGCAATATAAAAATATACATGTATCAAAAATATGTCCGCAATCCTTGGCAATGATGGTCCATCACTCTAAAGCACTGGATGTGGAGGTGGACATCACTTCAGACAGTAGCGGTGGTCTCCATCAGAGAAATACATGATATATAAGTTTCACAAATAAAATGTTTGACAAAAGATGTAAAAAAAAAAACACATTTCACTGCACACAGTAAAAAAAAATTGCCATGTTAATTGTTACCTCAGTCAAACTGATCATCTGGTGATGATGATGATTGTGGTTTGTTGCAAATACAATCAGCTGTGCTATGCACTCTCCTGGTAGTTTGCACAAGTAAAGAAAAGTAACATTTCCAAAGCTCATGCAATATATTAATAAATGTTTAATTTTGTTTCTTTTAAGCAATATACAACAAACATATATTATTTAATTAATAATTTCTTTTTTTATTTGTCCTCCAGATGTGCACTCTCTGTTTTACACCTACACGGCTCTCTCTAAACCTCTGAATCTTCCTGGAGTCTATGAGTTCACTGCACTGGGAATGCTGGATGACAGAGAACTCGACTACTACAGCAGCCAGACTCAGACCAAGGTTCCTAAACAGGACTGGATGAGAGAGAAGATGCAAGCGGATTACTGGGAGAAAGGAACTCAGTCCCGCAGGAGTAAAGAGCAGTGGTTTAAGGTCACCCTGGACATCCTGATTGATCGAATGGGACACAGTAAAACTGGCTAGTAAATTTTCGTTGTATTTCATTAATTAAAACTTTGGAATAATTATTATTATTAAATGTCTTCACTGCACATTTCAGATCTTCATGTCCTTCAGTGGAGACACGGCTGTGTGATTAATGAAGACTCAGATGGAAGTATCAAATTTCTCAGAGCAGTTAATGAGTATGCCTATGACGGCATTGATTTCCTCTCCTTCGATAATGTAAACTCGAGGTGGATTGCTCTAGTCCCGGAGGCTTTGCCGACCAAAAGGAAATGGGATGATGTGGCCATCCTTAACCAGTACACCAAGGGCTACCTGGAGAGAGAGTGTGTGGACTGGCTTACCAAGTTCATCAACCACGGAAAAGAAGAGCTTAGGAAGCATTGTGAGTAACTAAAGGGTATTAAAAGAATCACTTTATTTCATGATTTACATTTTTCTTAAATAAGAAGTAAAATATTATAAAAGTTGTCCTTGTTTTCAGCTCCACCAGAGGTGTACATATTGTTTAAGAAATCAGTGATTTACCCCAGCAAGGTGACACTGACCTGCATAGCCACGGGGTTCTATCATAAAGATGTGGAGATGAATATAAGAAAGTTAAGAATATTGATACCTGAACATCTGGTAACATCTTCAGGAATCAGACCCAATGGTGATGGCACCTACCAGCTGAGGAAGAGTGTAGAGATCATAGACAAGGACAAAGATCTTTATGATTGTTATGTGACTCACAGCACCCTTAAAGAACCATTGAGTAAGTATAATATCTTGTTTGCAGGGACCTCATTTCTACTATTTCCTGCTTACCGTGTGCACTAATGCTGTAGTATGTGGGGTAGTTGCTCGATCTAGGCATTTCCTGGCCCTTCACTGATTTGTTTTTTTCTGTTAAAGAAAACACCTCACATCCGAGTGATCCTGGCCTGGGTGGTATCATCGGAGCAGTGATCGGAGTTCTGATGACACTGGGGTGGTTGGATGTGTTGTCTTTTACTTGAAAATAAAACAAGACAGAGCGTAGAGCCACATCATCACCATGTTCTATACCTTCAATTACTTGGGTACAAGCAACTTGCAGTTAAAGTTCACATCAAACATCAAAGAAAAAAACATGATCTCTCTGACTCTAACATGGTGTGGTTGTTACCACATCTGCTGATTTAAGCATTTCAGAAACTCTTTTCACACACGCACACACACACACGCACGCACGCACACACACACGCACGCACACACACACACGCACGCACACACACACGCACGCACACACACACGCACTGTACACTGTAAAAAATGAATCACGAGGCTTGTAATTTTCATTAAAAAATTGTAGTCATTAAAAATAATGTGCATATTTAATTTTTTAAAAATGGTTTTCTGTGTTTCTTATAACATATTAAGAACATTTCACAAATAAAATTAAGAAATAAATGTTACCTATTTTATTTTTAAGGAAATTAGTGCAATTCTTAGGCTTAATTTGAGGAACCATTTAGTCAAAAGATTTGAGGAAAAAAGGCTTCTTATTTATTTTAAGAGAATTAGAATTTATTTTTAAGAGTGAGCCTTTAGCATGCTTGAGTTTGTTGTAGCGTCTCCACACTTCACTGAAACTGGTTTAGGGGAGTTAGTGTTTTACAATGTTACAAAGATATGATGGCCATGGCATGGCCGTGAAATGGTTCATGGCTAGAAATGGTTTACTGTACACGTTCTCTCAGGTTTTAGTACAGAATGTGACTATTCCCACAAAAAAAGATGTTAGCATATAATGCTAAACAGTTGATTTCAATGACAGAAATTGTCAGTTACAAACTGTTTAGTTACACAAAGTGTTTTACAGATCTTAAAACTGTTGTAAATGTTATATACACTATTTTACACAGTGTTTAATATTTTAAAACCAGTGAAACATGAAATAAATGTTTAACACCAAAATGCATTATGTATTCATTTCATTATAAAATGTTTTTATATTATTAAGTAATTGTCCTTAATACATATGAGTACCTTTTGTCTGGCTAAATAATTTTGGATGTTTTACATGATTTATTCAAGTAAATTCTTCAACAAAAAAAAAAATCAAGCCTTAAAAACTGCTTAAAATTAATATGTGCAATTTTGTTACCATATTTTTTTAAAGTAGATAGCACATAAGATTTTTTACAGTGTTGAGTTTCTTTCGCCTAAATTGTACTTTTTTCATCGACAGTCAAACACACTCCCCGTTCAATCAGATAAAGATTACGTTTTGTCTTAAAATGACTCCAGCATGCTCCTTATACCACTTATAAGATCCTTATACCACTTCAGCGATGTTATTTTGGTGTTGAAAATATTAAGTAGTTATTTTATATTAATTAAGTAATATTAATATAAGTAATATCAAGTAGCTTATTAGTAACTTATTTTAAAGTAGATTATTAAATCCGGCACATATTTATTCATAACATCTCTAAGTACTGCCTAAGATTTAATAAATTCTTGTCCAGTGGTCGATTTGAGACGCGCCCACAGTTTGACGCATGCGCAGTAACGCAGTCAAAACCTGCAGGGTTTAATCTGGCCTCTAACTGCTCATAACTTCACTTCTACACAACATTTTTATTTCAGTTATGGCGGAGGTTTAACTTCAGGCAAATACCCAAGTACTGCCAAAGTTTAATTTAATACTGTCCAGCCGGTTTTGCATGATGCTGTAACAAAATCTGGCTGGACAGACAGACAGACAGAAAATTTTCTGAGACTGATTTTGGGTCCTCCAATGTATGAAACGGAAAGATATATCATTGATGTACAGACAAAACCTTTCTACTATTTATATATAGTATACTACAATATTTTTTAAAAATATTTTGTAATGTGTAATATACATAAGTATAAATACATACAGTAATACTACTCATACGCATTATTCTGTAGTATTTGCTTTGTTGTTAAGCATATTGAAATAGACGGCCATGTTCACAATGGATAACAAAACACTTTATGCCACTTAGAAAGATGACTTCTGTGCCCTCACTGACACACCATTTGGAATCTCCATGTGATGATCATGCTTGTACACACTTATAGGCAAATCTTAAATGAAAAGAAAAAAAAAAAACCCTTTAGGGAAATCAGATGCTGATGGACTGCTGAAGCGGTAGAGGAGCTACAGGATGGATTCACTGATCGATCAGTGGTGAGAAGTAATTTTGAAGGAATACACTGACACACTTTAATACTACATGTGACTTGTCTACCACTATCATTATTATTATGGACCTAAGGTGCTCTGGCTATGAGAGTCTTGCCCCTCCCACCGTAATAGATGGATCAACTCATTTTACACCTCCCTACTCACACTCACTCCCAAGCAGGTATCTTTAAAACACTAAATACAAAGAAAGCAGTAGGGCTTGATGGTGTCTCTCCTTCCAAATGGAAATACTTCACCAGCTCCATTCTTCATTTTCAATGAATGGCAACAATCTGTTAGAGCTCCTCATTGCATTAAAGTATGTACAGTTGTTTCCATCCAAAGAAGGACATTATTCCTGGCCATTATGTCTATAGGCAAGTGACTTCAATCTTGATTACAGTATGTCCTTTAAGCACCTGGTTCTAAATAACTTGAAATCAGTGACAGAACCTGTCCTAGACCATCACTGCTCTACACTTTCCAACACCTTAACTTCACAACACATATAGTAGGATTTTGTTTATAACTCCACATTTAATAACCAAAGAACTCAGAGAACTTTACACGTTGACCTCCACCAAAGCACATACACCCTATTCACACAGGGATTAGTATTATCTGGGTACCTCTAGTCATTTGTAATAATTGCGGAAGTCGTCTATGATCTTAATCCTGTGCGAATTGGCCATGTCTGTAATTTGCAAAAGAAAAATTCCCCCGCGAATGACCTACCATATTTCACAGAACACAGAGAATAATATTAGTCCCATACGAATCAGCATGTCTGTGATTTAGCCAGGATTTGGTGCGGTCATATATAATTTTTTTCAAGGTTTTTGTTTCCTGTGCACCTTTTAATTTATCTTCCGCAGAGAATGGAGGCTGCGTTGGAGTGCTTTGAAAGTATTTTGGGTGCCGGGACATATCGCTATACACCATACAACAATACAATGTGCAGAAAGAGAAAGCTGAAAACCATCAGAGGAGCAAAAGCAAAAAGAAGTATGGGATGGAGATGGATGACATGTATAGCAGTACAAGTACAAGTGTTTTTATTTTGACATCATATCAGGGAGATAAGTAGAAAATTCAAGTAAAATCGCAGGCTTCGCTTTACCATGCGAATGGGCCATGTTGGGGGGGTTTCTGAATCACATCAGGTTCCCAGATAATACTTATCCCGTGCAAATAGGGCAATAGACGATCAGATTTTGGTGTATCATTAGTGGGAGTATTCTATACTGGATCACAACTTCTTTAGCCACAAAAGAAAAACTATTTTCATGGCATAAAAAAGTCAATTCAGTATCTCGGATGAGTTATTGTGATATTACCAAAAAAAAAATAAAAATAGAGAGATTTTGTAGTTACTGAGCTCTGTTTTCCTAGTAGTGAAGGAAGAAACTTTGTGGATTATTTTGTGGATTTATTAAGCTTTAGAGACTATTTAGAGAAGATTAATAGTTTCTGAAATAGTCAAACTGGGCCATCTGACACCAGCAAACACTGGAGATCACATTTGTATTCCATTCTGATGTTTGATGTGAATATAAATTTTTCTTTTTTACCAGTATCTGAATGATTTAATGCATTGCACTGCTGCTGCTTGTTAAAAACATTTAGTATTCTTGAATAGAATGACTGCACAGATACTGTAGTGATAAATACATTGATAAACTAAATAATTATTGTTGCCTTATCTATTAGTGCTATCATCTAAGCTGACCAAAAAAAAAAAAAAAGCTATAAGCTCTTAGACAAAACAGAAAAAGTAATCAAGATTTCATGACGCCAACCAAATCAGCACAAACCAACATCTGTGGAAACAGCAGCGTTTCAGTCTCTAAAAAGGACTTGGGGGAAGCATGCCTACCTCCAGAGTACTTTTTTGAGAACTGTGCTTCTTTTCATTGGGTAGGATACAATGTGTACACAACTTACTCTGTTTCCATGATAACTTATTCATCTGGGCCAGCTTCAGCATTCCAGCTCTTCATGACAGAAACCACTATGGTCTCTACAGATCCATCCTCTTTTCCCATAGTCGACCGGCACACAGAGCATCACAAATAAACTACAAGGAGAAGGTATTTCTTTTTTTTGGCAACAACAATATTTAGAATAATTTAATTGTAATTTTTCAAATAAGCACTAGAAAATACATATCTGCTGTAAGGACTCCTCATCAACTGCCCTAATTATGAAACCTGTTTATATTTCTTCGATATAATGGAGACTTTGTCATACATAACATTATTTAAGTTTGAAGTGTACTTACTGGTGTGGCCCAGTCTGGGTTATTAGTCATGAAAAATACGGTTGGTTTCTCATTTTAGTACATAATGGTGAGCTTTTATGTGGAGTAGTAGTCAAAAATAAGCACACTTGCAATGACATCACTGGCAAGCCATGTTTAGGCGATGAAGTACTATTAGTGTGTTAGCAACGTATGTTTAATTTTCCGAGGGCACTCATATTAAAAAACGCAGACCATTTGTGAAAACATATCATGAAGACAATACTTGCTTTAAGAGAAAATGTCAGGAGTTAAACGCACCATGGTACCCCTCAGCATATGTTTGTACATAAACTGCAATAGAAAAAAGAAAGCACTGGCATAGGTTTTGATGGCAAGAGCACTACAAACCTCCTCATCCCATAATCCTGTGCAAATGGAACACAGTGTTTCTGAGGGATATGTGCAACCTTGACAATAAGAGTTTGATTTTATTCTAGGGCAACTCAACCTTCCTGCATTCTTACTTTTCAGCAGGAATGGTAATTTTCTATATTGCCCACGAGACTCATATACAGTAAGTACTTACATACATCTGCATTCATAAGCATGACCTAAGGATAATAGAGACTTATGTACAGTATAGGGTCTTATGTATAGATATGGAGTTTTATGTGTAGACCTTTAGACTCCACCATATTAAATAAGGTTATAGATGACATTTTAACCCTACCGTATTTTAAAATGTCGGAAAATTCTAGGAGTTAAATGATTTAATGCACACCAATGGCCAGGGCCACAAAAGCAACCTGGAGTAAAATTTGTAGAAACTGATATAAATACACAAATTGAGGAAAGAAAGGAATGGAGTGGGAGAAAATTGAAACCAGAGCCAAGCCAACTTAAACAAACGGAATCGCAACAAAATGATTATTATTACAAGAATGCTCTTATATTCTTACAGTATATTAACCATGTGGATTCAGTGTCAGGAAATAATCAAATGTGACCCTGAAAACATCAATGTTTCAAACCTTATTATAAAGAAATACAGTTCATCCAATGTGTATTTTCAAAAGCTTGAGATTCTGTGAGAATTGCAAAGGAAAACTGTACGTCTAAAATGGATATACAAATCTACACATTCCTGTTAAAATGGCAGGTTTATGTAATGCAAAATAAAAGGAAAATATAAAAAACTTAGAAGAGCTTGTTTTCACACATTTGCACACCTCTTAAACTATCTTTAACTATATCATGATTTGCGATTTTTTTCTCACTTTTCAAATCATTCCACATATGTTTGATAATATTTATTTTTATACAAGATTTCATTCTTTGATTTCAGTAAGTTATTTTCTTTTTCTGAAGCCCGTCTGATATACACTTACATGTCTTTTGGGAGCCTCCCTTTTAATTTGTTGTGTTTTTGTCAATTTTGACATTGTGAGCGTTCTATTCTCACTGTACTCACTGTGGTGCGCCGTTTTCTCCACTTGATGAAGATGACCTTTACAGTGTTCCAAAAAAGATCATACGTGCATTATGCGCTCTTTGCAGACCATCACATAAACAGTTTGATGAAACTAGGATGTCAAAATATTCCTACAGAAACAGCTGATCTTATTGGGGTTTATTGAGAATAATTAATCAATAACAAATTTGAATAATATAAATAAGAATAAATTTGAATATGTCAGTTTAAATGTAAGCACAGTCACAAACTGTTTTAAAAGGATATGCACATTTATGATACGTTTTTTCAAGTTTCATTTTCCACATCACAAAACCTTGCAATTTTTATAGGCTTATATATATATATATATATATACATACACACACACACAGAGTCAGCCCCACCCAAAAAAATTATTTACATACTTCAGGCAAAGAAAAACTTCTACTTTAATACAAATTAAATTTCTATATGTTATTAATTGATATATATGATAATAATATATTATTAATATTATATTAATATACAGTAATATACATTATACTATTTTTCTTTTCCTGAAATGTGTATAATTTTTTTTGGGCTGACTCTGTACCAAACAGTGACACTAAATATGAGGGCAAACAATCCACTACTTAGTTTTATTTTTTTGAAGCCATCATGATTGAGGCTAATACTATAGGGTCTCATCATACACATAGAACCATTGAACATACAAATAGGAATTCATGCAAAGATGGATAGGAAGCATAATTTGTGGTTTAAGTGGGTAATCATGCTGTCTCTTCTAAATAGCAAGGATGATAAACAGAAAGCTGCGCGTGCCATTAGCCAGCTTTTTTTGGTCAAACTACAGAAAACTTACTGTTCTGCTGTTTGTCCTTTCATGTCATCTGTACTTTGCCTGGACTGTGTTTGCTTAAAGTATTTACCTCTTTTTTTTTTCTCCATTGGCATTTAGAAAAATTAGGGTTTGAGAAAGCAATCTATCTTAGCCACGTTTGTTATACTTGTTATTGCGTTTCATTTGTGCATTTTTAATGACTGCTAATGATGTGTCGGAGCTATTTCACCAATCATTTGATTGTCACTGATAAACTGCTTGATTCTACAGTCTCAACAAGGAAGGAACCAGCTCTAGCCTCTGTGGGTTATAGCATTTTGTGCATTTCTAATTAAAGTCATTGTTGGTGCTGTTGTGCTTGGTTCAACAAAAGTCAAGAACATCAATATTAACATTTTACAATCCACAAAGCAATCTGCTAAAGCAAAATAAGACAATGTGCATGGTTTGATGATTGCTTTTTAAAAGTGGTCAATCACAACTTGCCAGTTTGCACCTTACATCGGTCATTCAAGCAGCCAAGACAATGCAAATTGGAAGAGTAAGTCTGACAAAAAAAAATAAAAAATACAAGCATGCTGGTCACATGATTAAGTTGGTCACATGATTAAGTTGGGTACCATTAAAAAAGAGGTCTTAAGTAGCATCAGCCATTTAAGCTGGTTTTGAGCTTCTATTAGGGGTAAGCTGATCTTGATGATCTCTCCAGGGTTTACTTTCACACCATGACCTAAATAAAAAAATGCTTTTGGACCAATAGTAGCTATGGTTGTGGTAATTTGTAGCTATCCAAACATGCAGTCATTTTTAAAAGTTAGTACCTTGTCTTTTAATTCTATAGGTTTTTGTGTAAAAACATAAAAAATGATCTGATCGTAGTTGGTCTTAGTAATAGGCAAATACAACCAATGACAAACTACTAGCTATAACTTTTTTCACCATGCCATTATTTATGTTAGGATAAGTTGCAGCCAGGTGCTGTTAATCTTCATCCCTTGTTAGTTGGTCATCTGTAGGTATACAGACCTCAATAAAAGCAGAGGCAGTTCGCTGGTCTGAAACATTTTGGTGTTTGTTAACACAATGGCAAATGGGAAAGATGTAAGCATAAGGTATTATAGAGATGCAATTGGTGCTGCACATCAATCTGGAAAGGGTTATAAAACCATTTCCAAACAATTTGGAGTTCAGTATTCTACAGTGAGAAAGATTATTCTCTTATAATTGGAAAGCATTCAAGATAGCACATTCACCCCAAGGTCAGACCATACAAAAAAAAAACCAAAAAACAAGAACTACATATCAGACCCTACAGGCCTCACTGAGCATGTTAAATGTTAAAGTCCATGACAGCACAATTAGAAGACTGAACAAGTACGGTTTGTTTGGAAGGGTTGCCAGGAGAAAGCCTCTTCTGTCTAAAAAGACCAAAGAAGCACAACTGAGGTTTGCAAAAGTGCATTTGAACAAAGCACAAGGCTTCTGGAATAATGTCCTAAGAGCAGATGAGACCACAGCGGAGTTGTTCGGCCTTAATGCTCAGCGCCATGTTTGGGGAAAACCAAACAGCATTCCAGCAGAAACACCTCATAACCACTGTCAAGCACTGCGGTGGAAGGGTGATTATTTGGGCTCGTTTTGCAGCCACAAGACCTGGGCACCTTGCAGTCATGGAGTCGACCATGAACTCCTAGTGGCAAATGTGAGGCCATCTCTCCAACAGCTAAAGGTTGGTCGAAAATCCGTCATATTGTGAAACACACCAGTAAATCTTCATCAGAATGGCTAAAAAAATAAAAGAATCAAGGTTTTGGAATGGCCTAGTCAAAGTCCAGAGTCCAGAGTCCTTGAGAGAACAGTGCATTTGCGAATTGCTAAAAACATCCATGAATTGGAGCAATGTTGTAAAGAAGAATGGTCCAATATTCGTCCATAATAAAGCGAGAGACTGATTAAGTCATACAGGAAATGATTATTTAAAGTTATTACTGCTAAAGGTGG
>JAOVVB010000030.1:8618400-8631072 GCA_028570985.1 Heterobranchus longifilis
TGTTAAGTGTGTGTACTAAGTGTGTGTACTTATATATATATATATATATATACATACTGTATACACACACACACACACACACACACACACACACACACACACACACAGAGTCAGCCAAACAAATGTATGCACACACTTCAGAAAAAGAAAATCTTTTATAAATATTTTAATACTAAATTTACATATATTGATATATGATAATATTATTAATAATATTTCAATATAATAAACATCATACCACTTTTCTTTTCCTGAGGCGTATATATAGTATGTCACCCTTCAGTATAGCAGTTTCTACTGCTAAAACTCTGGAAAAACTGTTTCATTGAGAAAATATTAAAGTAAAAGACCAGGATGTGGTTAGAATTACATATACAATGGATTCTGAGTCAATTTGTCTGCCATATGCTATTGCTCTGAAAAGCTAAAATGCCAGAGTCTGAACATCAGTCTGCATAAAAATCTGTAGCTTACATTCCCACTATTATCCAGGAAAAAAAAATTAGTGACAGCAAATAATAAACTTAATAAAAAGTTGAGAAGGCGTCCAGGATTTCAGTGATCATCTAGGCTTATCTGTTTGGATATAAAAGGAGACAGATGGATAAGGATATATGTGATATTATCCATTTGTCTGTAAGGTTTGATGTTTAGTTATCTTTACTAGCTTAATAGCTTTCTGTGCCTTCTGATATCTTCAAATCCTTAAAATCATTCTTCAAAAGGTTACGCTGTTGCTGAGAATAAAAATGAATGGGACATAAACATTCAAAAGAAAAAAAAACACACATTTAAGGATAATCAAATGAGTGCCAAGTTTTGTTGAACAAAAATAAAAAAAAAAACAAATATACGTGTATGTCAATGTGCATGATTTATTTTTTCTGCTACATGTTGAAAAGTCTTTTTTGTTATCCAGTTGTAATGGATTCTTAGGGAAAAACAGATGCATATTTGAACAAGGATGGTGGTCTGACCTAACTGGTGTTTCCTTTGTCATGCTCACAGCTGGAGAGTTACATCCAGGAGAACATGCGCTTGGAGATGGTGGAGATGCAGAGGAATGCCATTAACACTCAGACAGCAACCATGTTGGAGATAGGAACCAATCTGCTTAGCCAGTCAGCAGAACACACACGGAAACTTACAAACGTGGAGACTCAGGTGACTCATAAAATCGGGCTGATCTAAAATCTAGTGAAACCATGTAAGATGTAAGATTAATCAGCTATTGCAGCAAGGGTAGGACTGAATGCAAAATCCAAATTTGTTAAAATGAGAGACACTGGTTAAAAAATAAAAAAAAACACCTAACAAAACAGATCCACTGATTTTGTACTGTGTGTGTGTGTTTCCCTCCCTTTGTCAGCCATCCACTCAACATATTAGTGCAACCTGAAAAATATTTAACTGATTGTCATGACATATGTTTATTATGTTAGTGTAGCTGTAAAATTATTATTTTATCTGTTTTTACAGCTACAGCTGTAAAAATAGAACAAGTTGGGGTTATACACATGGTAAAATAATCGCTTGGATAAAACACGATTTCCTGTAAAGACAATGTTACAGCAAATAGAAATCAAAACAATAAAAGGTCCTTCGATTCATTAACATTTATTATATTGCACTAAAAACATGTGCAACCATGCAAACCATAAATTGTATCATTTCAAATTTACTACCTTTTAAAAATGCTTACAGTGTAATCTGAAGAAATATACTGTATAACAACAAAAAAAGTGTTTAGCTTGCATCTGTGTTGCCAAAAGGTTTCTTTTTACCTTGTATAGCTTATGCTGAAGAATATACTGTAGGCATCCGTATTTATGAATAAAACAAGAACTTGAGCTTATTGCATATTAACCATAATCTGGTGACATTTGCAGGTACTGAATCAAACAAGTCGACTGGAGATCCAGCTGTTGGAGTACTCTCTCTCCACCAAGCGACTGGAAAAGCAACTCCTGCAACAGACCCAAGAGGTGTCTCGTCTAAATGACAAAAACAGGTAAAGATGTCCAGGGGCGTGAGGGATCTCCACACTGAGCTTTCTCTGTTCTGATGTGTAAAGTGCAGAGGGAACAAAGCATATCATAGCTGTATTATAGTGGGTAGCTGTATTATAGTCAGAATCTTCCAGCTGTTCAGGGCACAGCCAGAGGAAGCCCACTCTGAGGAGGTCAAAGGATCGAGGACAACCCTTACTGGTGTGAGAGTTCTGTTTGTTTTGACTTTTCTTTCCAGTTGTTTAGCATTCCAGCTTCTGAACAATACTGGCCTAGACAAACACAGATCCCCACCCACTCACACACCACCTGTTGCACATCTGCACTTTTTCCTAAAGTAGATGTGGAGGTCACTATGGGAGTAGCAGTGTATGGTAGACATTGTAATACTATATAAATTCTTATGTTACGTAACTTATGAATTGTAAAACTAAGATCACTGGACCTTATGAAAATAAGTATTCCATGTAATGTAAAGTATTCCTATGTGTCTATTAACATGAGGCCCTCTGGAAGTACAAGGAAAGTGAGTTGTGAAGGGAATTTGGAGAATTATGTTTCCTGAAATGCCAAAAGTGGCTTGTTCAGTCCATATGTTTGGATCATTTCAATGTGTAACTGCCATAAAGTCATTAATAAGAGTCATAAAAAGCATGCCTATCGGATTTATTGCCTTAATTTGGAGCACATTAAAATGCATACTCACACACTGTCAGTGCTGTCTTCGGGTTTGATGGAGAAAGCCAGTCACCAGCACCATCTGTGAAAGCTTGGACCAGCCAGGTGTTTAAGGGATGTTTAGTTTCAGCAGCTACTCAAAGGAGTAGCCATTTTAAAAGAATTTGTATTTATGTGAGGTAGAGGAAGTCTGGCTAGAAATATGGATTAACAAAGAAAGAAAATCATTGTTGATTTGCATGATCACACTTATTACACATAAATAACCCTTTTTGTGCAATAAAGATTTTCAAAGTCACCATTAAGATTACTTATTACATATTTGATTTATTAAATTAATAGTTTTATTATTTTATTTATATTAAACAAACACATCTCATAGTACTAGTAAAATTTTATTAGATACTAGCTGCAATAGGTAGAAACAGGATTGACAAGGTTTCTGGTTGAAAGTTACTAGGGAGCTACAGTAGCTACACTCTGTGCATATGGATAAGTAATAAAGTACTGGAGGTTTATTCCATGAGGGGAAAACAAAGGTAATTTTTTTTTGTAAGGAAAGATGCCCTTCTTTCCCAAGAATGTTCATGTTCTCCCCGTGCTTAAAGGGGTTTCCTCCGGGTACTCCGGTTTCCTCCCACAGTCCAAACACAGGCAGATTAGGCTTATTGGCATTTCCAAATTGCCAGTAGATGGTCCTCTGGAGAGGCAAATGGCAACCCACTCTGATATCCTTGCCAAGAAAACCCTATGGACAATGAAATGAAAGGATTGAGCCTTAAATAATTTAATGACACATTCTGAATACCAAACTTGGTTGTATTACTTTTCCACACAAGCATTCTGACTGTATTAATACATTCAAAATCTGTTTGTCTTTGGTAGCACTAACAAGCTGGCCAAGTGGGTGTAAGAGGCTGACCAGGTCAGATTGTACTTCGTGTGCTAGGTATAATTCCATCCAAGCACTGGCAGACACGAGTGGCTTTCTTGGTACTTGTTTATCTGGAATCAATATTGATGAGAAAATATGGACCGTATTAGCTAAACATAAAATAATCGCATACACTGCATGTAGAATGAAATTTTATCAAAGTAAAATACAGACGATCAGAAAATCAGAAAAATACCTTGTTGGGTGCATGCTAGAAAAAGTCGTTCAGTCTGCAGTAAGTTTTAACTTATCAAGTTCACATCAAATTAAAGTCAGACTTTCAGCCTTCATTGGGATACAAGATGTCCATGCTTGCCACACTGCTTAAGAATCTTTGTTTCTGATCAGAGCATTTCAGCATGATGTGTAAAGTACATAACTACTGAGACTTCAAACTACTGTAAAAGGTACTTCAAAATATTGTGAGTTAAATAATGTATAAGCAGGAAATATAGCTTGAATAAATCCACGATTGCGTCACAGATCTTAAAAAGGGGAAACACATCATATGAATGGAATAAACAATATAATGGTGACAGTTACAGCAGGGTTTGCCAAAATGAATCCTACAGTAAATACACTTGTCAGACAAGATATTTTACATCATATTAGCAATCATATTTTTTTATGGTTACAGTATATTCAGTTAATTTTTTATTTAACATAAACAAGTGGAAATATACCTGTTAATATATTTATATTTAAGAAAAAATAAAAAACACGTGTGCCATTCTGGCCTTGTAGATATGAACATAAATATGATTGTTTTAAATATTGTGTCAACAATGACATAATGGTTTTGAACACCGATAACATCACAGAATGATATCGAATAGGAATCCTTTTTCTCTAAAACAGATATCTGGAGGAGCGCTTCACTGCCTTAGAGGACAGACACAGCCAAGAGCTACAGGCTATCCAGCGGGAAAAGCAGCAGCTGCAGGAGCTTCTGGACAGACAGAATCGCCTGGTCACCGTGCTTGAGAAACAGCTGGCCAGTTCCACCCGCAACAGCACACTGCTCCAGCACCAGCAAGCTACTCTCTCAGAGACACTGCAGCAGCTACTGGCCATGATCGCCCAGTGCAACGGTTAGTGCCAAACTCTAATCAGCATGTATGTCTGGAAAGCATCAGAGTGTATTTCTGGGAAACACAACTGTGGGCCAGAATGCCTTGTTTCAAGATGAGAGAATGATGCTTTTACTCAACACCGGGTTACGGGAAGTTGTAACGTTGCTCAACATGTTATTTTAGTACATGAAAAAACTCACATACACACATTCTTAATATCTAATGCACACCTTCTGCCCTGCCAGATATTACCAGCCTGTCTAAGATGAAGACAAGGATTTTCAGAGATTGTGCTGACATATACAAACATGGAATTACTGACAATGGAATATACAACATTCATCTCGCCAATAGCACGCAAACAGTTAAGGTAATATTGAACAGCTATTGAGCAAAAAAAAGAGAAGGGAATATAGTTGTATGGGTAAAATAAAAGGTCACACTTTAGATTGTTTTACTAAAAACAATAGATAGATAGAGTACAGTAGTGCTTGTTAATCTTATGTAACCACATATGTAAGTTAATATGTAAATAATATTTAATTTACTATCCATATTTATCTTGGGAGCTGTCAGAAAGGAAGGTAGGATGTATTCACTTTAATACAAACTGCTGGTTTTTCAGTGACATTTTCTCTGTGATTGTAAATATAGTGACAAATCCACATAAACTTTTACTTCCTTATGCAAATTTGTAATTAATTACTGCTTTGCTTTTATTCTTGTGGTACTGTATACATTAAGAATAATTGTAAAAATTTTTTTTGAATGGTACATTCAAAACCTCTTATCACAACTCTTAGAACTTACTAAGAATAAAGTTATAATACTTTACAATGTTAATTAATGTGAAAAAAAAGCTAAGTACTGTAGCAATTATTGAATCTATGCTATGGCACTACTACTGCTAACAATACAGCTGTATCACTTTGTTGGACTAGTGAACTACTACTGTATGTTGACCAAAGTTCAAAAATGTATATCATTAATATCTTGCACATGTAAAGGGTCAATATTACCTACTACTAACTATTATGCAGAATTGCTTGCTATAGCAGATTTGTATGTACATTATACAGGACTACTTTATGGAGAACTGACATGGACATATACAGTACTTGAGCTATTCCTCATTCCTTCATATTACTCACTCACACACTATGGGCAATTTGGGAACACCAGTTAACCTAATCTGCATATATTTGGACTGTGGGAGGAAACCGGAGTACCCGGACGAAACCCACAAAGGGATTTGAACCCGGACCCTGGAGATGCAAGGCGATAGTGCTAACCACTACACCACCTTGCCGCCTTTCTCCATTTTAAGTGAAATTAAATGATTTAGAAGCAATTACAGAAAAGGAAACAAATGTTTTACTAAATGCTAAAAATACAAAAACCAGTTGTTTATGTAACAACTTCAGCAGCAACCACATTTCCCCTCTCGTCTGTTCCAACCTCTCAGCATTCAGCATCATCAGTATACTAATCACCGGCCTGACCGTCCGTCATTATCTGCACCTGTTTCTCCTGCCTTAAGTTAGATTTTTTTTTAATTACTTGAATGATTTATTGGTCACTGTGTGGCTTTACAAACAAAAAAAATTTCCTTTGAAACTGGTCAGGGACTGGACTGAAAAAGAGAGCCAAAAACTAAGAAAGTCTGCATAAGTACTGTATTTATCAATCAAAAACATACAAAGTTTGGCTCTTTGAAAGCAACATACTGTAGGAAGAAATAAGAGGTGGCTCTAGAGTTTTGCACAATACTGCATGTGATTAATTTTACTACATTAGTTAGCACTCAATAAGGAGCTGCAAAACAAAATGCTATCACAGTAATGCCAGGTAAATGACAAGTTATTTTCTTGCTTTGAGGTACAACAGTGAAACTTGGAAGGACAAAATGTTTTATTATAATGTAGAATTCTGTTTTGTTCCCGGCGGAATTAAAATTCTGTGGATAAAATGCTAAAATAGGAAAGTAGGAAAAGCATGTTACATATGAGCTCTAGGTGGTTTGAATTTCCAGAGTCTAAATATTCTGTTTCACACTTGGTTTATCTTTATTATCAGTGTTTTTAGGCAAATTGCATTTTTGGATAGGGATTAGAGGAAAAAAAGACATGGGAAAAGGATATTGGTATTCATAGAACTTTCTTATATGCACTCTTTCTGCTGTTCTTGTTCACACAGAAGCCAGGTGTTTGGCCTAGGTTTTGTAGTCTCTTGCCAAATTTGGGACTAAAGCAGCTTTGCAATGTGAGTTAATAGCTGCAGATTCACCACCCTTCTTAGTGATGCAATCTTCCCTGTAACAACAAATTGGTTGGTTTATTTCATTTAACGGCTATATATTACTTTGCTGTTCTTTATATTTTATTCATCTGCATAAAACCTATCGTGCAGAAGAGCTGTAAATCTAATGCGAAGGAGTTAAGTTTCATCCTATAAATAAAGCATTAAATAAATGTGTACTTATTCAATATATTAACAAATTAGAGAAAAAATGAGGAACAAGGTAGAAGTAGAGCAAATTTCAACTTGCATTGTTTACAAAACTGACCACACCCAGGAATGATAATGTGATGGATACAAGTTTTATGGGAGAAAAAAGTCCTATACCTCTGGCCTAACAACTTCCACTATGTCCTGTATTCAATTTGTGGGGGAAACGCTTAAATAAGATCCAGATACAGTGTGTGCTCATGGGCAAAAGAATAACTGGTCTCCTCACAGCTTGAGTTAATGTGGGTGATCCTTTATAGGTCTTTGAACTATTTTCAGTGTCTTCTGACTATGGGCTTAACATATTATCCACCAAGATTTTTAGTTGTTTTTAGCAACATACAGTAAATTATATTTTTGGAGATGTTGGGGAAAACATATTTCGTTACATGTCAAGATTATTTTGTGTAGCAATTCATGTATCATCACACATTCCTTTTTTTAAACTAGATATTTAATTTAAAGTATGTCTGTTTTGCATTTGAACTTTTAGTTCCTCTATAATTCTACAGGTGGCGCACTGTAAACACATTTGCAGACAGCAAATCATTGCATGTGGATGGAGCAAATTATTAGCAGATTTTATCCAGAATTATAACAAAAAGGAATATATATTAAAGATATATATTTGTAAAATCATAATACTTACAGAATCGCAGTACCAATCGAATCAGCACCTATAGGTTTCTTTTTTAGAGTTTCCTTTGTCGCCCAAGGTTACAGATGTATGAATTAAAGGTGCACCAATATGTTATCATTTGTATATTAAAACTGCTTAAACTATTGTTACTTTAATCTATACTGGATCTCTGCCTTGTAAGGCATCCGCTAGACTCTTCGTTTATCCTTTCTTCCTTTAGCTCCACTTTGTTGCTTTTTCCAACATGTCCAAAAAAAGTCACACACTCTATATTTAATATTCCTTTTGCTTTGATTATTGTTGTGGGATCATTTTGATAAGCATATGCAATGTCACAACATTTACTTCTATCCAAGATCTTGTATTGATGATGGGAAAGTTGGACCACTGTGTAAAGTCTTCTCCAGCACATCTCAAAGATTCTTAATGGGGTTTAAGGTTTGGATTCTGTTGTGGCCAATCCATGTGTGAAAATGATGTCTCATGATGCTCCCTGAACCACTCTTCAACAAATTGAGCCCGATAAATCCTGGCATTGTCATTTTGGAACATGGCCGGGCCATCAGAGAAAAAAAAAAATCCATTGATAGAAAAACCTGAACCTGAACGTAGAACTGACCAACAGAAGTAACCCGAGATCACAACACTGCCCCCACAGACTTGTACAGTACATGGCATATACAGTACATCCACCCCTCTTCATACCCTGATGCACCCATCACTCTGGACCAGGGTAAATCTAGACTCATTAGACCTCAT
The DNA here is from genome assembly GCA_028570985.1 of Heterobranchus longifilis. Classification (NCBI taxonomy): domain Eukaryota; kingdom Metazoa; phylum Chordata; class Actinopteri; order Siluriformes; family Clariidae; genus Heterobranchus; species Heterobranchus longifilis. The sequence goes on from JAOVVB010000030.1 coordinate 8,627,002, forward strand.
GACCTTTTCCCAATGCGCCACAGTCCATTCTTTCCTAAGGCTCCACAGCTGTTTAGTTCCAATCTCTTGAGTTATGTTTGCGCTGCAAGTGTGGAAATGCTCCGTAGTGATCTTCCATCACACTAATTCAGGATGTTTTTCTGACCACATTTCTTCCTTGAAGTTGATGATTCACTACTATCCTTACATGTTTTAATAATTGAGTTCTTGACCCAATTTTAGTAGTCTCTGCAATCCCCTAGTTCTTTTCTTTACTTGATGCAGGCCAATAATTTGACCCTTTTGAAACAGTAACTTCTTTGCCATGACCACAGGATATGTCTTCTTGTTTAAGAAATGAAAAGCAACTCACTGCATCAGCAAAGGTTATATAACTTGTTGCCAGCTGAACCATATTAATCACTGCAGTCATTATCCAATGGAAGGCTATTAAATATTTGCTTAGTTAAATCCAGGTGGTGACTTTTTTTGGGGGGGGTGGAGGAATCACAGACTATGAATGCACACTTCACAATGCAGAGGCTGTGCTATCAGGAACATTGTCTATCCTCCACTGTTGTTTCTCTCCCAAACAGTGGAGGAAGTTGGGCTCTGGGAGTATGAATTCATTTCAACTTTATCTTCCCTTCATTTATTTGACCTTTTGGCAGTGACACTTGGATAACTTTCAAGAATTTACATGACACCAGCTGTTGTATCACCTGCTTATGTTTCTTCTATGGCAAATAAGACAGTGGCTATCACAGAAATGTAGCTTCTCAAATTTACATGGTCTTTTCATCATTTGACACCCATGCTATAATTGTTCTTTCTCCCAATAATATTTTTACTGTGGTTATCCATTGCCACTGAGGAAACATAGAAAAGATTGGCATCCTTACTAGTTTCTTCCCTTCTGATGGTATCTTAACCTTTCTTCTTCGAGCCTCCCTTCAAATGAGATCTATTCCACCTGTCTCCTCTCTCTTGCACTCTTTTAACCTTACCTTAGACTTCCCTTGAGCACACAAGGGAAGTCATTTTACTTGCCTGCACTTGGATCATTCACTCATCTCCCTGCCCTACCTATCACCAAACGTTCAAACTGCAATTTCCACTCCATTTCTCCTTTCTCAATAGCTTCCAGTAATCTACCGATCCTTTCATAACTCCTTTCTGGAAATTAATTTCCACCAATACTTTCCTCTGTTCAAGATCTTTTTTCTGAAACCCCATCTGTCTTCAAGAAGAAAAGTCTTCTTGTCCTGCCGGTTGGCTGTTGGGTTTGCTGTGTTGCTTTGTTCCCTGCTAGGGCTTCCAATAACTGCTAGCATTAATTTAAAAACACTGATGCTTGTCTACAAGGCCAAAATTTACCCACACCTACCTGAAGGCTCTTATCAATTGCTGAATTGGACCACCTTCTCTTCAAGCTTGTAGCAGGGCTTGATTTGAACCACCATCCTTCAAAGTACTAGGGAGACATGTATAAAAGAACAGTCACCTCGCCAGTGAACTGTAACTAATCTTTACACTTATGGATAAGCCATAAATGTAAGGTTATTGTAAATGAAGAAAGGAAGAAACAAATGTATACAGTATTAAAATTGGAGTTTAGGGCATTGTTGGCTCAGTGGTAGGTTTCTCGCCTGCCATGCGGAAGGCACAGGTTCAATAACCACCCATTGCTCAACCCCAGCCCGAAACCCTCTATTGCGGCAGCCAAAAGACCACCAAGAACAACAACTTAAAAGTTGGAGATTGAAGGGCCAGAGAAACTGCAGCATTTTATTCCAAACTCATATTGTGACATGGGGTTAATGGCTTTTGTTTCATCTAAGTCAAAATCGTTGGAACAAATGATTTCAAAACAAAGTGTTTTTTTTCAGGACAAAGTTCATTCGTGTTCACCTCTGTGCAAGAATTTAATTGTTTGTGACATGTGAGTAAACCGAAAACTCTTTGTGAGGAGAAAGTTGGCTCAATGGCATACTGTTGTAAGAAAGCTTGAATAGGAGTTAATCAAGAAACTATTTCAAGAAAAAAAAAAAAATGCACATCTAAACTGTGCTGTTACAGGAAACACTTTTGCTCTTTCCCAATTCTTCCATTTTAAACGATTGCAGGATACCGCCAGCAGTGTTATTTATTTATTTGTAATCTGCTTTATTATTATTAATAATAATAATAAAAGTAGTATTAGTGGTGGTGGTGAGGAGCACGATGATCCTGACATTATAATGCAATTTAAAATTATATTTATTTTACATGCAGTTGATCATATTTAGCATAACCTTAGTACTGTACAGTAGGTTCAAAACCTTCAAAACGCAGCTGATCTTCCACTTACAGTATAGCTTAAACAATGACACCAGCAGTTTAAATTTAGAAGCAGTTGTGATATCAATCAGTCATATAATTCTGCACTTAACCTCCTTTGTAGAAATTATTTTTATGCCATGAACGATAACTTTCTTTGACTTGTCACTAGGTGTTCTGTGACATGAAGACTAGAGGAGGAGGTTGGACTGTTCTTCAGCATCGCTTTAACGGTTCAGTTGACTTCCACCGGAACTGGAAAGATTATAAAATGGTGAGTGTCTCTTTCGATAAAAGAAAAGTGCTTTGCCTGAATCAGCACACATCTTTTGTAACATCTTTTGTGGCAAATATAACAAGGCACAGTTTTTGTGACTATAGTGCATGCACAAAAAAATAAAGTTTTGTTTAGTTTTGTTTGTGACCAAGAGCACAAGTCTCACAGGCAATGCGATTAGAGCAAAACAGGTATTCAGAAGTCACTGCAGGAATAATAATTGAAAAAAAGGTAAACAGGAACTAAAGAATTACTAAACGGATGACTTGCACTGAAGTCATCACAGAAAATAAACCTCTAACATAATGCCACAAAGATTTGTATGTACGGTACCATATGACAATGCTTAATCTATAGTTTTATTTTAGTTAATCCTAGTTTAAAGGCATTAATCAGCATTTAAAAGTAATGCATCTTGCTCAGTTAATAGGAGAAAAGATCACAGCTAACAGGACAACTCTCAACAGACTGCAAATCAGTTCTCATTCTGCTTGCTTCATTTGTTATCCAAGAAAAATATTTTTAGGAGGGAATGATAAATATTTGGCCATGGAATTAGTGAGGCCTTCTAGGTGACAGATAACGCATGGCCTGAAGTGTTGGAGTGTGCAAAGTTTAAATAACACTATACAAATGTTGTTTCATTAACTGGCTAAGCCAGATAAGAACATGCATTAAAAAAAAGCATGCTACTTTACAAAGGTTTGTTTTCGCAGGACTTTGCGTGTAAATGCACCCTTAAAATTGCAGCAGATGTTTTCAGATATGAAAATCTCACAGTTTATGCAATATGCAGGGATTTGGAGACTCCTCAGGAGAACACTGGTTGGGAAATGATATCATCCACCTTCTCACCACATCCCGGGACTACGCTCTTCAGGTCCAACTCAAAGACCTAGAGGGAAACCAGGCCTACTCTCAGTATGATCGTTTCTACATCGATGGAGAGGAAAAGAAATATAGGTACTGAATCTTTCGCCCGACTCATGGATAAAATCATGGATAATCATCGTGTAATAAAAGCTGGTCAATTTGAAATTCCAAACCCATTGCATCTGTGTTTTTTTATTTAAATTAATATTTTGTTTAATATGTTGAAGGTGGTAAAATTTATTGTTAATCATTCTTTTGTTCTATTTCATAAATTGATATGCACAACATTTTCCAAAAGCAATGCATGCTACATTTAGGGCTCTTTAATAGGACAGCATATACTGAGAGTCATTGATACATGAAAACTGCCTTATCCTGGTCAGGGTTGTGGTGGATCTAGAGCCTATTCTGGGAACAATGGGCATGAGGTGGGTATACTCCCTGAAATGGGATACCAGTTTATCACAGGGCATCAACACACTCATACTTGGGGGCAATCCAGCATTAACAATCTACTTATCTTCATGGTCCTGTCTGTCTGGATTTTTAGATGGATTTGCATGGATTTGCTCCAGGATATCTATTTTCCTTCCAATATATATATATATATATATATACACACA
>JAOVVB010000030.1:8657670-8667734 GCA_028570985.1 Heterobranchus longifilis
CCAAAGACATGCAGATTAGGTTAAATGGCATTCTCAAATTGCCCTGGAGTTTGTGTGTGTGCCCTGCAGTGGATTGGCACCCTGTCCAGGGTGTACCCTACCCTCTGCCCCAAGACTCCTGGAATAGGCTCCAAGCCCCCCGCGGTAGCTTGATGAAGCAGCTTCAATAGGTTAATAGCAATTAGCAGTGTGTAGTGCCGCTACCTACTTTAGTAAAATGTTACTTTTTACTACACTCAGTAAAATTAAATAAATAAAACTAAAATACAAAAATCACACTGATAACATTTTGATATTTGTGCCTTGGGGTTCACATCACCATTGTGTCTCAAAAAAAAAAAAAAAAGAACAAAATATTCTTTCTCAATTTGTAATACTTCCTTTATGTTTTGCAAAAACTTGTTTATCTCAACAATACATTTATCTTATTTTGCACTGAAACTGATCACAGTCTACCAAAACAGGAAAATGGGCTTCATTTAGGCGCTTCTAGATAAACTATCTTGTCTGCACAAGAAAACAATTAGTACAAATGTCTTGTTATACACCATCGTTAACCGCTGTCACAACTAGCCATGAGTACAAAGAAAGAAAACAAAAAGGAATCCTTTCTGTTTCAAATAAAGACTCAACACTACTTGACAGATAAAGAAGAGTCCAGTGAAATATCAGACTGCCCCAAGTCTAGGACATAAGCATAAATCAAATCTCTGCCTTCTTTGTGCAGGAAACTGACAGCAATGCCACTCAACTCTAACTTTTTTCAGATATTGTTATTGCTACTCATCCTTTGTCAGCACCTGACTGTCGTTCTGGAAAATGTGGTTGATGAAAACGTTGATGACAGTGAGCCCACGCGTGACTTTCTGTCCTAACTGGAAGGATAGGCTGTCCTTTCCATTTAACAGGGTCTTCATGTAAGTAATCCATGGTGATGTTAAATGCATCAAAAAATACAGCACAAGAAACCAAGGAACAAAATAATCTACAACAGGCTTTCATTGCTGTGAGGTGCACATGTGCCAAAGGACAATTATTGTCCTGGACTTCCTCCTTGAGTGCAGCTCCTATCTTATACTGTACATGATGTCGACTGTAACACATCTGTAAAAATTGTCCAAACAGATCTGTATTTAGGTACTGTAGGATCATTTCTAAACAATAATTTGGTCATTTGTTAACGAGGCTAATTGAAACAAACAAACGAAAGGTTTTCGTTTGTTAATGGGCATAAGGATTGGTCTTTGAAGCAATGAACAAAGGTCATTTGGTCTGAGTCCAGATTTACCCTGTTCCAGAGTAACGGGCATATCAGGCTAAGAAAGGAAGTGCATAAAGGAATTCATCATGCATAGTTGCCTCAGTACAATCCTACGGTAGGCAGTGTTATGATCTAGGGTTTCTTTAATTGGTAAGGTCTAGGCTTAGTTATGTTATGTGGCAAGAAAATGAAGACTGACTACCTAGATGGAATGAATGACGAGGTTATATCAGGAATGGAAACAAACGTGGTGATGTTACATAAGTTTGTTAAAACAATGCCACAGTGAATGCCTACTGTAATTATAGCTAAAGGCATATAATTTCTCTAAAAATGGCTATGATTTAGAAAAGCATGATATGTCTGTTCTGATTGGACAGAAGACCTTTGTGAATCCTGCCATCTGTAAGGCAAATTGCTGATTTATATTAATGTTCTTGTACTAATAGGCTGTAATTTATATAGTAACAACTTTTTCACTGGGACTTGTATGGCAGACAATTCTTTTAATAAACAGGTTTAAAAATATGTTGCTACTTGACAAGGGAAAATTTGTTTAGCATTCCTAGAGGTAGTGTTGGGTATCAGCACTTTGTAAATGTACAGTAAGAATGGTTTCTGCTATGGGAAGGTCAAGGCTTTTGTTCTAATGTGAGAAACTGCATTATTTGCTTGACTAGAAACCAGGAGGCTAGTCAGGGCTCTGTCATGTGCAACAGACAAGTGCAATCTTGTCTCACAGATATACGTAAAAGTTAAATGCAGATATAAATAGATCACATGCATGATTTATGTATTTTTTTTATTTTTTATTTAATGACCATTTCTAATCATTGATAAATTGCTGTGGTATAAGCAGAATTAAATTTACCTATGAGCACTGTCTGCTTTAAATCTAGCAGACAGTGATGAAACAGTTTTGATTACCTGTCCAGTTACTTGAAGAAATAATTACCTCTTTTTTGAGACTGGTAGTAACTCATGAATACATTTATTATATGAACAAGAAGTAGAACTAAATGTACCCTCTCTCCTTGCAACATGTCTTTGTTTTTGAAAGATCTGCTAGCATCACATCAGCACACGCTGCCAAATATTAAGAGAGAAACAAGGCTGTGAAATAAGTAGGTCAAGGATTGAAGCTGCATAATGCACTTTTGTACTTAGAATTAGTGTCCTGGCCACTAGGAGTCCCTACACATCCATGGATGCACAGATCGAGTCTACATCATTCCAGAGAAATCAGTCACCCCCAGACAATTACAGTATAATATTATAACAGCTCATTATGAAATTGCTGCAGACGCAAAATGTATCAGAAATAAAGCATAACTTTTTTTATTGTATTTGTTCAGCAGCATGTATTTTGTGTCATTAAACACAATGGAGGTGGATGGAAACCAGCCAAGGCAGAGGTTCTGCTAAAAGTTGGCTAGAACACCTGAGCTTACCCCCACCAGAAAGCAAATGTTCAGAAATAATCAATAAAACTGAGAAACTGAGTTTGACTCATTTTAGTTCTTATTCAAGAGCCTTATGCTGTTATGTAAACCTAGAGATTACCAAGGCATCACTTTTCAAGCCATTAATATAGTTTTCATTCAAATAATGAAGGAATCTATACAGTATATATTCTTTCATCCAAATACAGCTAATTTGTATTCCAGGCCCACGTGCATCTGACATACAAACAAGGTCAGCTGCTGTGTTGTTGCATTATTAGTACATGTATTACAGAGCTAACGTGATTAATTATAAATGCAGACTTTTCATCTGGAATCTGTATGCATAGTTTTGTACATGAGGAACAAACAGTAAGCCATAATAATGTCAGTAGAGCAGTAGAGGATGAAGCTGATACTCATAACAAAATATTAATATGCTGGAAATGCTGGATATATGCATTATGGATAATATGGATTGGATGTATTAAGATGTATTGAGGAATGAAACATGTTTAACGTAACCTGCTGTGATATTTATATGCTGTTATAAATAATCCATAATGGTGATTAGCACTACTGTATAACAGCTACATATATAGCACTTTAACATCCTGAAGTGTTTAAGTGTCTAAGTTAGTTAGACAAATAAAATGCAGCTTGACCTTATTGACAAATTTGTCCTGAAAAGTTTCCTGTGGTGAGAATAACTGGCTGTTACAAAGCTCTGACACTGAAGATTAGTGTTAAATAGATGCCTTATTACAGAAACTTAGCAATATCAATTAAATGTTTTATTCTTTGTTAAAGAACACCATGTGTAAAAATGTCTATTATGGATTATAATAAGCCTTAGATTATGCACTACTATTGCTAATGCAAGCACTGCTGTCAGACATGTGCAGCTATAGAAAAATAATCAACACCTTCTTACAATTAAGCATTAAACAGCACTATTATTCTATAACTGTTTTATTCAATAGAGAATTCACACCTAATTGCATCCTGACAGCTTGACCAGTTAAACTGCTTGTGTAATACTTGTAAAAAATGAATTCTTGCTACTACTAGAACATGCAATAGCCTGGAGGTACAGGTGATACATCAACTGTCAGCACACTGATAAAAGCCAACAGACATTTTGAAGTGATCAGACCATGACAGCAATGTTTACTTTCTGGAATGTCATGGTCATGCCCCCCTTACACCGAAGCTCCAGAAAGCCCTACATCCACAAGTGCCTATGACAGGTGGCTTGTTGCAGCAGTGGCCATGACATCTGTCCAGCCTTGAGCAACTTTTAGCCTTGCCTCAGTGACAGAGGTGAACAAGAGAAGAGATGTACCTGACTGCTAACCTTTTCAAGTGCTGTCACAAAAAAAGGCAAGCGGCCATTCCGGATCAAACATCAAGTCCATCACTTGTCGCATTTAACATGTCTAAAAAAGAAAACAAAAACATGACAAAACAGAATAAAGAGTTTCATTCTGAAGGGCTGCAAGAAAGACAGAAGACTGAGCTACAAAGCTTTTGAAATGTGTCACCTGTCTTCCTCCTTTCTGCCGTCTCTTGCTAACTGTTTCTTTCCTTCATTGCTTATGCATCGTGCTCTCTATTTCGTTGTTCATGGGGATTACGTGTGCTTGAGCTGACATGCAGATGGAAAGAGGATGAGCGTTGCTTATTGTTTGTTTTGAGGGGAAATATATGACAAAACAACTGAAATGCACATATGCACATATTTTGTCTATTTATTCCCTATTAAGGTTATTGTGCCTCCCTTATTAAAACATTCTGTATGGTTTTATCCTTGATTTCCCTCTTCTTCTTAATTTTGCATGCACAAGTTTATTATATCTTTATTCAGACCCACCCCATAACCCACACAGGACTGATGTCACTGAGGGTTGTGATTAATTATTTTGTTTTACTTGTGCACTGATATCTGTGTGTATCTTTCTACAAAATATTAAATTTTGTAATAATAATTTTGCTCATGACACTATTTTTCTGATTGTGCTGACTGAATACATAATTAAAATGTAGTGGTTTTCTGTCTTTAGATCTTGATTGTACAATCAGACACAAAGAACACATTATTGCACATGATTTCTTAATAAAAATCATCAGGTTTTATTGAAATAATCTCATACAGAATTATGCATACAGTACCAGATAAAAAAATATATATATATACACACGTATATTAGATTTTATTTCAGTGCTGAAAGTCTCAAAAGTGAGAACCCATGGTGACACAAACCCTTTAAAATGTTCTGAAAAGTTCCTTTTTCACCTTTATCCTTGACTTTATGACTTCAGGACCTCCCTAAGTGACATCTAATTAACATCCTGGTGCAGTCATGTGTCAATCTGTGAATCTGTCTACCCATGACACCATTTCCAAAATGGTGGGGTGCCAGGGTAGCACATGTGACTGAACTGGCTGATTCATTTTATTAAATTTTTTTACTGAAAGTAACAAAGTTTTATTCTATTTATCAATTATAATGATTTAATAACAGATCATATTTTATACTTAACCCGTTCTGATTGCATTTCTTAAACAAATTAATAGAAAACAATTAAGAAACTATCACAGTGACATTATTTAAATAGATCTTTTAACCTTAAAATTGTCAGGGAAAATGTCAAGTGACAGCTTCCAAAATGTGTCCCATGTAGTCTGTTTGATCTTGGACTGATCATTGAATGATCAACAAACAGTACAATGGTAAAGTGAAAGGAGCTCAGCACAAATCTGAGAATGAGGATGATACATTTACACCAGTCTGGGATGTCTCTTGCAGCCATTTCTAAATAACTGCAGTTTCCAAGGTCAGTTCAAAGAACTGTAGGTGTAACCACTTTGGCGAGGTCTAGGAAAAAGACCCAGACTATCACTCTCAGCTAAAAAGACATCGGTATGGATGGTCAGGAACATCCCAGGAACCACCGAGCCACAAGTCTGCTATGACCTCAAAACTGCTAGGGTACCAGTGCCACTGTCTACAATCAAGTGAGTTTTACATGGCCATAGATGGAAAGTTTGTTGACCAACAAAGAAGACCCTGCTCCAACTCCTTCAAGCTTGACTAATGTTAGCAGCTGATCACATGGACAAAGAAAGCCTTCTGGAGAATTGTTTCAGGCATATTTGAAAGGATAAGGGTGAGGCATTTTGCCCCAATAACACTGTATTCACAAAGACACTAGCATTATAGTATTAGCATCATACTGCTTCGGGGCTGTTTTTGCTGCCAGTAGAACTGGTGCACTGCACAAAGTGGATGGAATAATGAAGCCGCAGGACTACTTCAGAATTCTTAATAATGTTAAAAGTTATAAAAAACAATTGTTTTAAAAGTACAATAACCTCAAACTCACATAAAAACAAGTTATAGAATGGACAAAGCATGCTAACATTGAGCTTTGGGAGCCTCAACTTTATCAAATATTTGTAGACTGCAAGTTAGGTCCATGCCAGGAAGCAACAAATTTTAACACCTCCAATTCTTCCAAGAAAAAAGGTCAAATGTTCACCCAAAATTTTTACCCAATGCTTGTTGATGGCCAACATAAGAATCTGCTAAAGGTGTAATTATGAGACATTCTTTCAAACACAAGGCAGGCTGTATGTACATTGTTAACCTGTATGTATGATTTTGATCATGCATTGATTTCAGAAGTCCCCCAAAACTACAACTTCTTTGAAATCTCTTCATCACAAGGTGCATGTTGTAAAATCATCCTGGCCAATTAAAAAATTGTCTAATATCGCCCTCAAAGCCCAATATTGCTATGACATACATGTTCATGATGAGTACCTTTAAACTTCTGACTGCAATAATAGTAACTTGTATAATCACTCTTGACAGAAAAAAAAATCACTATGCACAAAAAAAAACAAAAAAAACAAAAAACCTTTGCAATGGATAGCCTACAACAACAGAAGACTACATCAGGTTCCACTCTTGTCAGCTAAGAGGATATCATGGGCACATGCACATCCAAACTGGATAGTTGAGGATTAGGAAAAAAATAATCTAGTCTTTCCATGCAGTCTTTAAAAGTCCAGTTTCAGCGAGCTCATGATAGCCTTGCTCTTGGCTGAGAAGCATGGACCCGGATGTGGTGCTCTAGCTCATTCTCATCAAGGTTTGATCTGAGATGTTTCCTGTTTACCATGCTTTTAAAGAGAAGTTTTTGAGTTACTATAGACTTCCTGTCAGATCAGACCAGACTGGTTTTATTTATCCCTCTCTTTAGCAAGATGTTTTAGCCTGTAGATCCTCTGCTCAAATCAAAATTTTTAAAAAATGTAATTGATACTAACATCCATTTCACAATTAAAGTCACAGCAATTGTTTTTATTCCCATTCTAATATTTTAGGTGCACATTAACTGTAGCACTTGACTTGTATTTGTGCAATTTTATGCCACATGATTGGCTAATTAGACAACTGCATTAATGAAAGTGGACAATGAATGTATAATAGAGTGAAATTTACTAAAGAAAAGTTTGGTAACAATTTCCACACATAATTGTGTTAAGTCAAATATTTAATTAAGGATATTTTAGGTAAGTAAATTTTACTCAAATATGAAATAAAGTAAATGAAACATTTGTTCTTTTGTTTTAAAAACATGGAAAAACAAAGCTGTAAAAGTTCTCATTACTCATAAAGACTAAACTAGCAAAACACAAGATGACTACCTCATTTATTTATTTATTTATTTATTTATTAGCACTGACGCCTTGCACCTCCAGGGTCTGGTTTCAATTCCTGCCTCGAGGTCTGTGTGCATTGGAGTTTGCATGTTCTCCCCATAGTTGGTGGGTTTCCTTCAGGTACTCTGGCTTTCTCCCACAGTCTAAAAACATGCAGATTAGGCTAATTGGCTTTCTCAATTTGCCTGTACTGTGTGAATGAGTGTATGAGTGTGTGTACAGTATGTGTGGATATGTGATGGATTGGCACCCCATCCAGAAGGCATCCTTACGCCCCAAGTCTTCTGGGATAGGCTCCTGGTCCCCTGCAACCCTGTATACAGGTTAAAGCAGTATAGAAGATGAGTAAGTGAGTGAGGGAATTTATTTATTTATTTGTTTGTTTTTTGCATGCACTCATGTATTCCCACATACACACCAACCATCCAACTGACACAAAAAAGATAAATGGGGTAAACCAGTTAAACCTTAACACTGAAATTCTTAACTTTTTTGGCCTTAAAGCCATCAGAAAATGAGACATATTGAAAGCAACTCATCCATATTATTTCAAATTGATATTTTTTGGGAGAACTTACAAAATCATATAAAATTGAACCCATTACACAAAATATACACTTTGGCTTTCAACTGCATATTTGCATGAACTAATTTAGTACAGAACGTGAAGCAATTCTTATAATTTTCTGCGCACACATCATAGATTTGTTTTTTGTCATAATGTTTGAACCGCTGAATCATTTTTAGGGAAAAATTGAATCATATGGCACAAAGTGAATCAAGTGTTTTATAATCACACCACTTCAGCTAGACACTCCGCTGTGAAGACTTCAAGAGCCTTTCAGTGATTCTTAATTAGCAGCCTTTTGTTTACTCGGCCAGCATGCGTTTAATGATTGGAAGAATTTAATGCCCTCAATCAAGCCCTTGTCGTGCTTTGATTCTGACATCTTCATTCACATGTAATTGACTTTTCATGTTTCCAAGGCAATAAACTTAATGTGTACTTAACAAAACATCAAGCGAGCTGTCTTTTAGCAACTATTAGCCAGGGAAGCCATATTGTAAAATGACAATTAATTGCTTTCTCTGGGATGCCTAATTACAGATTGTTGGTGCTATATGCTTATTAGTGGCACAGTTTGACAGCTGGGAATGTGTGCCAGTTATCAAAAGATTTGTTGCAGGATTTTTTTTAATGGAGAGTACTGTAGGTATGGAAATGGTTTATTATTTAATTATCTTGACATCAATAATTTAGTTGGCATTTGGTTGAATTTTCATGACTGGCTCTTGTTTCAAGATTTCATTAGACTGCCTTTGATTTCACCACTCAATGTGGGGGCCGATTAATGTGCAAAAAAAAAAAGAATCCTTACAGATTCCTTCCAATTATGTTTTCACTATTTGAGTTCTGTGGCATCAATGAGGAAAGAACCCATTGATGAGATAACCTGGTCATTCCGTACATTCATGGTATTCAGCTCACTTCATTTTAGAGACCTGACCATCTGAAGCAACACCTGAAGCCTTGTACAGTGGGCACTATGCATGATGGGTGTATCACTTCATGTACTTCACTTCTTACCCTGATGTGCCGTTCACTCTGGATTAGGGTCAATCTGTACCGATCAGACCACATCACCTTGTTCTATTGTTCTAAAGTACACACTACGGGTGAACTGTGGGAGGAAACCAGAGGCAACTCAACAAACTCCATGAATCAAACCCGGACCCTGGAGGTGCAATGTGACAGTGCTAACCACTAAGCTACCGTGCCACCTCCTTCTATCCATTATTACAGATATATTACAAGATTTTTGCCTCCTACTGTTACTCTCATAACTTATGATCTATTACATGGAAATTGTGTAATAGTAATACATTTTAGCTAATTTCTTTATTTATTTAGCTGATATTCCTCAACAGCATATATCCAACAGTCCATCCTAACACCTGTTCGTCATTTACCTTGCAATCAAGAACTGCACACACACACCAGTGACCCTCATTTAGCCAGATGTGTTGTCTTCCACCTCATCCTGCCTTCATTTTTGTGCCTTATGCAAATCCTATTTTGGTGTTTACTTTTAAAGCTAAAGTTTACTCAAACCCTTGATTCTACCCACTGGACCTGCCTTGCTTAACTATCCTGTTTATTTATGTAAAATAGCATCTAAGCCATGTTGTTTTAAGCTCTACTGCACTCTACTTGCATGTTAATTTGGTGTTTTTAAGATTGGTGCTGTTTTGTGGTTTAGTTTGTACAGATTTTTGTTTTTCTATTGTTTGTCTATTACATTGTTATCTTAGCATTACAGTAATGATAACACATTTTATTTAAATTATATTCCATAACACAAATGCATGACAAACAAACACATCCTAAATCTATTGACTTAACAAAAAATAAATAACAAATGGACAAATATTTTTCATATTCAATAATATGCAAAAGTTCTGTCTTTAGGGTTTTGTGTATATATTGGATTACCATCGTTTATAAATAATATATATATATATAAAATTACATTTTAGTTTTGCTTTAATCAAGGGGCACTGGTGGCTCAGTGGTAGGTGTTTTGCCTGCCATGCGGAAGGCCCGGGTTCGATTCCCAGCCAGTGCCCA
>JAOVVB010000030.1:8673937-8684684 GCA_028570985.1 Heterobranchus longifilis
AGTTGATTTAACTAATAAAACTAATAAAAAAATAAAAATGATTGTGTGTGTGTGTGTTACTACAATATACTTAATCTTAGAAGGTGCCGTTAAATATAATTCTGATTTAACTGTGGTTTAAGTGTTGTGGAGTTCTCTTCTCCAGGCCTCTCATCTTTTTCTCCTTGTCCCTCACTCATGTGACTTCCACAGAATGCTAATCCATTGGCTCTTCTTTCATCTGTGGGCTGTAAAATAAATAGAATTCATAATTCAATGTCTTTGGCTTACTGTTTCCTTATTCAAGCTTAAGGGCAGATCTTAGACTCTTGCCCCTTAGGACAGAGGGACAGATGGATTATCTCAATTTTAGGTTATATGTACTGAATCATTCATGAAATGTAAGGAGGCATACTCTTCTTGTTTCTCGGAAATGATCTAGAGTCCTTTTTTTACTTTAAGGAAAGCAAGGAGCAACCCGGAGAAGGGGTGCTCTGAGACATCTTGGTTTCCATTTCAATGAAAAAGTGGAGTGAAGGATGTGTCCTGACAGACAGATGAGAAGAACGACCCGAAAAGTCACACATTTTTTCATGCCGCAGCATTCATATCTCAGTAGTGAAATGGCTGACACCAGGGAAAGCCAAATTCCACAACTCTGAGGATATTGCAGAGTGGAATGTTTCATCCAGAGATGACAGAGATTGTGCACCAAATAAAAGTAGCTACGGTGCTCGTAAGAAATGACAATGTTTACTGACCATGGAAAAATGATCAATATAGGTTTTGTGATTGTTTACTCACTGCTATATTTATTACAATTATGCTGGTTGTGAGCCTTTGTATTTTAGTTTTTTCTGTTTAATTGGTAAAACATAAAGCTTCAATCATTTGAAATCTTTATTTTGCTGAATAATTTTTGAGGGCTAGTGGTGACAAGTGATAAGAATCTTACAGAATAATTAAGGTTCTGGCAGATGCTCAAGGTTTTCTCTAGAGTTTGATAAACATTCAAAAAAATGTAATTGCATTTTTTTTTAAATATCCATAATTCCATAAATGTCTTAAGTTGAATGAATAAAGAATATGTTGTCTAAAATATGGATTCATAACATGTTTAGCCTACATAAAATGTGATACAATACAATAACAACATACAAAACAATAACAACATACAAAACAATAATCACAACCATTTAATTGCAATAATGGAAATTTTTCATCTGAAGGAAAAAACACATCTTAATAAATTATTTTTATCTCTTTATAGGGCACTCATTTAAATACTTGGAAAATCTAACTTTTAAAGACATAATTAAAAAAATATATATATTTCATCGTTGTCATTTTAGGTTGAAAATCAAGGTCATTGAGGTTACCATATATGGTTCTCATAGTGTTACCATACCCATTGCCATAGCGTAAGGATTTTTCCCAAAAAAAGCATGTATAACTTGTAAATTGTGTTTTTTTGACTGATTGAGGGTTATTAATTAAGCCTAATTAAGCAGAGCAGAATAACAATAACAGGGGTAGACCAATAATGTTTAGTTAACGTGACTAATTTTGCAACTATAGCACAATTGGCATGCCTTCTGAAAGCTAACTGGCAAAAGCTGGCCATGTTTTTAAAACAAACCAGTCATCATTACAAATCTACTTGAAGATTATTACAAAGATTCAGTACACCAAATTTTAGCTTCATACAATTTAATGAGGATTTAATAAAAAAAACAAAAAAAAAAAAACATTGCACTTTTGAATTCTGATTATGCCCAAGTCATCTATGCATGGGAGTATACAGGGCATAATTAGTCATGCTCTCTGGGTGGGAAAGATGGCATACTCCCTCAAGTCAATCACAGTGATCTTAATTTGTCATATATGTAGAACAGGGAAGAAAGCACTTTCCCTGTTTGGGTTATGCTGCTTCGGGATGCAGCAAGAACATCAGTTTGAAAAGATCCTGGTTTCTAGATGTCATGGAGAAAACATGTATTAGCATCCCCCCTCCCCTGGTTGGTATAGAAGCTGATATGTGATCGTGGTTGGGAATTGGCAAATGACCAAGTTAAGGATAAAATGGGGACAAAAGGGCATTTGCACATGCTTTAAAACGTTATGTAAAACCATTGCATACATCTATCCAATTAAATGTAATGAAGCAATTTAAGCATTTTATTCAAATTGTTAATGATGTTTTTATTGTTGATCTTCAATGTCACCTTCAGCTCTCAACAAGCAATGTTTGTATTGAGCTTGGAATGAAGGACTTCCAGTCAAGTGTTTGTATATCCTTGACAAATCTGGACCAGGCTACCACTTAAGGCCTTTAGTTGGATTGATGACCTGTCTCTGACAGGATGAAGTGTTTAAGGATGAGGTAAATCAGATCCAATAAGAGCAGATTTAAATGACTGCTGTGGCCTGTAATTGGTTCTGCAGATGACTCCTTAGCAAAGGAGAAGCAGCCAGTGACCTTGTCTATGATTGTGCATCACTCTTTCGTGCTACAACCCATATCACTCTCTGTAAACATGTCTAGCCTTGAAATAGCCCGGATGTATGCCATATCATTTGGGTAAATGCCAGAATTATCAATGTACAGACAATCGTAATGGTTAGAAACTTTATCAATCTCAAACCTTGTATTACATTGACGGACGTTTTGCGACAGCGTGATCGAGATGCTGCTTGGCCCACAAGCATGCTAACATTTAGAAATCTTAGAAATAATTTCTCATGAAGCTAATGGGACATTAGTCCCAAATCTGGAAAAAAAAGAACATCCTGACCAATTAACCCAATAAGCTATATTTCCTAATAACTTAACGTATGACTTGCTACGCATGGGCAAAGCTTGGCAAGCATTCTCACTGCCTCAACTCAAGTCTTTTTCTCTATTCTAGCCTCCTCAGTTCTAGAGAATTTCATCAATAATGCATACAAAGGAAGGTTGAAAACTAATTTGGTAGACTTTTGCCCCCCACAAATGTAAACACTCAAACACAAGCATAAGCACTTAAAGCACAGTGTCCAATGTGGTGTAATTTTCTTCCCCTCTCTTGTTCTGCTTTCCTTATCTTTCTTATGCACCTTGCCACGCTAGCATTTTCTGCCAATCATGGCATGACAGCAAACTTCACTGCATCAAACTGTGATGAAATCAGAGCCTTTTTGTTTGGCAGTGAGAACAATGTATCCTGTACTCTAATGAACTCCTGGCAGGAGAGCCACCTGCCTTTTTTTGCTTTGCCAGCCCATGCAGCAGCAACAGCAGGCAACCTTTACTTAATTATACCATTTTGCATTCAGGACCCAGTGAGGCAAGGAAAAAAAAACTTAGCTCTTAGTAGAAGAGCTGACTTTCTTATTATCGAGAAAGTAAAGGGGCAAAGAGGCAGCAAAGTTATTGCTGCATAGATATTGTGGGTGTGAGAGAATAAAATAAAGTAAAGAAAAATCATGTTATTATGGAATAAGTGCATATTAAATCATGTCAGTTCAATTACTTCAACATGTTAATTTTTTTAATGGAGTTTAGCTTTTAAATCATAGCTATAGCTAAAGTAAATGAGAAAGTAAAATGGCTTAACACTATGTCTGCACTGAAACAGGATGAATTGTAAAATGCCTCTCATCACTTTGATCACATATGTGAACCTACTTGCAGTTTAGCATTTTTATTTAAATCTCTCATGGTGGGTAATGAGTGCTTGTGCCTGAGATGTTAGATTTATTTTAATTGAAGTAATATACCCTGCAATCTTGGCTATGATGAACTCATTCCGGGTTGTCAATGTGTTAACTCAGTTTGTAGCAAAAAGCGATTGGTTGGATGCTGAGTTGCTCGGTCAGCATGATGCTTACAGGCATTCCTGCTGTAATCCATAATTGTGAACTTAAATCAAACTTAATCTCTCTGAGACTATTTCACGAAAAACTCCATTGTGAAATAGTATAAAATGAACATCCCTGGCTCTTTCTAGAAAGCTCATAATGAAATCAGTAAGCATAGTTATGATATACTTTTATTTCTGTATTGCATTTGAAATAAAACACTAACTATGTAGTTAAATTGTTTAATTGCCTGAATCATATTGGGTAAATCATAGTTTTCTTTTTTAAGGGAAGTAGTTGTGCAGCAGCAGTTTAATCTAATAGTGCCTGTGTATCTACTGTATGTCACACTCAGTATGTTCACATGCACAGTTAACTACAGTATGGTTATAGCTTGACTAGGTCAATTAATTGGACTTCTGTCCTTGCCCATTATACAAGCATGGCAGGGTAATCCAATTATTGACTCTTGCGTGTCCGACTCCAATACGATACAGTAGGTGGTGATATGCTGCCATTCAGCTTTTTCGTACTGTATTGTACTCCAGGTTGACCTATTATATCAGAGACCAAAACACTCGACAAATAGGATAACTAGCGGCAAGCTTATAAGTGAAACCTTTACTTTCACATTCTTTCTCAGATTATGTTACACTTTGAGTATTAACTCCCATTCTATAAAAGTGTTTACTTGCTGTGCATCTCTAGCTTTTCCTTGCTGTTAAAGCGTAATCTCTAGCTTTAGTTTCTCTAGCTTTAGATGGTCAAACTAACATTGAGGCACAAATATAACCTAAGTTGAAAAAAGGGTCATAAATGTTGATTTATTCATGTTAGACATCAAACTGATTTTAATTTCAGCTCAGCGTGTATTCATCACATATACATCACTGCACAGTGAAATTCTTTATTCTACATATATCCCAGCTTCTCGGGGTCAGAGCCCAGGGCCAGCTATTATATAGAGCCCCTAGAGCAGAGAGGGTTAGGGGACTCGCTCAACGGCCCAACAGCGGCAACCTGGTGGATTTGGGGCTCGAACCGCCGACCTTCTGAAAAGTAACTCAGAGCCTTAACACATTGAGCCACAAACGCCATATTATAAATTTAATAATGATCAAAGCCAAAAAAAGACTTTGTGAATAAAACAGCAAGTATCTTCTATCTCACTAGGATGATCAAAACTGTACAGGTATAGCAATTTCTATTCCGTGGAATTTTGCAGTTAATCATAAAGTAAGTCTTTGGCATCATAAATTTTAAGGCCTGATGGTCAATATTTTACTTATACTATTTCATTCACTATTATGTTAATTGTACAAGCTCCATTATTAGGTTACTGTGTATGTGGATTTTTGCATGTTCTCCTCCAAATGGGTTTCCTCTGGGTTCTCTGGTTTTCTCAGGGTTCTTAATTTTAGCTTTCAAATACTAATGACATCAATTAGCAAATAATGAAGAAAGACTAACTACCTGTAGCATAATAATAAAACACATTTAATAATAATAATAATAATAATAATAATAATAATAATAATAATAATAATAATAATAATAATAAAAACCTGTTAAATTGATCAAGTACTCTTGGGAGGGTGTTTGGTATAAATGGATCGATCAAAGTAGGCAGAGACAGAGGCAGCTGGAAATACAGATATACTCATGTCACCATGGTAGGTGGAAGAGTGGTATGATGACACTGGAAGCAGGATTTACATGAGAGAGCAATGGTAAGGCACTGTTATATTAAAATGGTGCTTCTCTATAGAGCACTACTAAATTCAACACAAAGAAAAATCCTCTTAAAACATATGATCAACACTGACAGGGTGACACTGTCATAGGTCTGCTTTCAGCTTCAACAGGCATCATTCTCTCACAGGTCAGGTTCTCTCCTATTCAGTGTAACACTCAAAGGATATAAATAGCCAATAAGGGTTTTATTGATAAAAAAACACACACAACAACAACAACATTGGTAAAATGGAGCTAGAGAAGGCATGCAAACTGGCCAATAAAGGGAAAAATAAAACTTAACATATTTAAAAACTAGACAGGAGTTAACAAGAAATTAATAAATTCAATCACAATACAACAATGTGAACAAAAGAGTATATAATATAAATATGTGCATTGTGAAATGTATTAAGTAGCATATTAAGTAATTAATTTTCATTAACAGGCTTTCAAAATTTTATTCATAGCTGAAAGTTTGGGCACACCCTCTAACTCCATGCACTTTCCTGATTTTTATTTCTTTCAACATTGTAAAACACTGCTGAACACATTCTAAATATGCAACAATTTCCTTTGTACAGTTGATATTGAGTCGTGTCTGATACGTATGCTATGTAAAGCCTTCATAATGGTTTTAAGTTGCTGTTAATTGGTGATTTTGAGGCTGGTAACTCTAAATGAACTTCTCTGCAGCAGAGGTTTTGGTCTTGCTTGACTTGGTCTTCATGAGCGCCAGTTTCATCATCCTAAAATAATAACTTATTGTTGTTATTTAAATACCTAAAGGCATATGCAATATTTTACAGTTAAAAAAAAACTAAACAAAACAATGTTTTAGAATGTAGAAAATAAATCCCAACTTGTGTCCAAACTTTTCACTGGTACTTTATGTCAGTTTATAATAGACACCATCGGAGTATCTCAACATCTAATAAACATGTTTTCCATTCATGCATCTAGGAACCTCTGTAGTCCAACTAGGGACTGCAGAGGCCAATGGTGACCAATTTATTCCCATTTGTATGACCATGCTAGGACAACATTCACACCCGCATTTACACACTACAGGCAATTTGGGAATGCTAATTAGCCAAATCTGCATGTCTTTGGGCGGAGGAGGAAACGGAAAACCCAGAGAAAACTCACCAAGCATGGGGAGAAAACTCCATGCACACAGACCCAACGTGGGAATCGAGCCCGGACGTGTAGGTGCAAGCTGACAGTGCTAACCACTCATCCACCATGCCACCTAAACATGTTTTAAGTAATATAAAACCTTTCTTAGTGGCAAAAGAGTTTTATAAGCTTTACTGTTTATGCTGTCATAGTCCTGTCGACATCAGGATGATTATAAACTATGTGACAGTGACCATACCTAACTGTAGCTAATTTCTTTCTCTTTTCTTTTTTCTCTCCCTCCCCCTCTCTCCCTCTCCGTCTCTCTTGGTCAAGCTATGCATGCCGTTCCTAAACTGCCAGTAATCCAGACCCCTTCTGCGCTCTTTATGTGTCTGACTCATCCTGGTGCCCTGCTTCTGGTTGGAGATCTCGTCGCATGGAAGCCTGTGTGGTCTGCGTGGGATGCTTGGGGCCTCGCCTGATTGTGGTAGCTGTTCTCTGAGGACTTGTGACAGCTGTAACTCAAATTGTTAGTATTTCAAATAGCATGGAAGGAGAGCATCCTGAACTATAGAAAAGCTCTTAGTGTAGATCAACGTATCTCTCCACTCTTGTGTGGAAATGTGCACGTTCTCTAATTACACACCACTCCTATTTAATCATAGCCAAACCTCTGTAGTCATTTACATATTTAAAAAGCAGAAAGAACCTGAAAAGCAGAAGAATAGACCTTTAAGTCCTAAACTAATCAGTGAATGAGGTAGAACATAAACCGAGAGTTTATTAGATTTTAATTAATTTATTCTCCACAGCTAGATTGTATCCAAGATTATTAAACAACTGCATGTGGATCTCTACATGCAGTTGTTTAATAATCTTGGATACAATCTAACAAAAATTTGTTGCTTAGGTGTTTCCTTCGGCTAAGGTTTGGAGACTGTTTTGTACTATTGTACTATTTTGTATCACAACCTTTCAATTTTGATATATTTAACCAGGGATATAATATTGATATAATTAACCAGGAAGCCAGATAGATTAGATAGATAGAGAGAGAGAGAGATTAAAGATGATGGACACATGCAGGAGCTTTGTTTTTTTATTTTTAATTAACTAAAACTTTTTTGCTGATGTGTTTCCTTCAGTTAATAATTTGGAGACTATTTTGTAAGCTCTTATTGCAAGTTTTTGATTAGAATATAATTAACAAGGGATATAATGTTGATATAATGTTGAGAGAGAGAGAGAGAGAGAGAGAGAGAGAGAAAATAAAGATGATGGATATATGCAGGATTTAACATTTTTAGTTAACTTTTTTGTACAATATATAAATACCACTTTATATATTTTTTACACAACTTCCATAATTACTGCCTGAATAGTCAGTGTTTAGATGAATATCTTGAATTATATTAACTTTCAAGATATACATACAGCCTGATGGCATCAAGTGGCGTATGATCCATATCCACATTATTCTCAACCTTTTTCTACAAAAATCTGTTCTGTTCTGCTGGTCAGTTTTTTTTTTTCAACCAACTTCATACCATGTCCACATAGTTACTTTCACAATAAAGTAACATAGAAAATGGCATCAACCGATTGCAGGCACGCTGGTCATTCTGCTGCCTGATACATTATTGATCTGAGCACTTGCTAGAGCTGTGGGTAAAGAAGGCACAGAATCAAACTTATTTGAAACTGGAACAGAATACATCAGTTTTATTTCCGTCCTGTAATGATTACTTTAGGACTTCAGCTTAAGCTTAGACTATTGAGAATAATATGTAAAGGCCCCTCCATAATTGAGGTGAATTGCAATCCTTTCAAGCACTGAGAGGCCACAGCTTCTCCGGTGGCACAAGGGGAAAATACATAAAAGTTGGATATAATGGTTTGTTTTGTATTGTTATGGCTGATCAGTGCATATCTAAAATAGTATATTTTGGGTTAATAGAGCAGATTTTGAGTAATTATCAGTAATTAAAATGACATTTGAAAGTTGAGTATAGTTAAGCATTTATTCACAAATGCTTGAATTATTATTTATTAATAATTCACAAAGGTTTTACATGTATGATTGTTTACATCTTATTTAACTCTTTTGTAGCAATTTTTGCAGGTTTTGTGTGCAGCGATGACTTAAATTTTGCAGGTGTAAAAATATATCTTGCACTTTATTTATCCATGGTACGTAACACAGTCAGCTGTCTGCTAACAATATGCTGCCACTAGTGGTTGGTTGACGGTGCCAGATGGTCCAGATTAAGTATTTAAAAAACTGATGACTTTTTAACAGCCTTGAAGACAGACTGGTTTCAGACGGGAATGGTTGGCTGTTTGGAGCTGATGATAAGGTTGGGGCTAACACAAGTAACCAGTCTGGTGAGCAGAAAAGAATGCAGAAGAAATCCAAGATTCAGGTGGATGGGTTAAAAGCAGCAGAATACAACACTGGGAGCCAAGAAAAAAAATAAATCCTGAGACTACAATGGGTCTGGTCTTTTGTTCAATCATTAATTGTCTTGTTACAATGTATCTGTGCTCACAATAGCCTCGGATTCCTGCTGTCACCTGACTGTCTGATTGGATGACGGCCTAAAAGTGTTCCTATTAACATGGCTTGTGTAATTGCTTTCTAAGTAGATACTCAAGAGCAAGTGTGCACATTTTCATTCTGAATGCCAACAATCCAAATTCCACATCCAAAATCGTTCCAAACTGTGCAGTGGTTTAAATATACAGATACCAGGCTGATAGAAACTGCAAAGCAAAAAAAAAAAAGAATATAAAGGTTAAATGATAAATGTAGAAAGAAAAAAAAAAAGAGTACAAGTTATTTGGCCGCAGATACATAGAGACAGTGCATTGACCCTAGATAGGGTTTCCTGCTTTATAAAACACAATACAACATAAGACTTTTGCTATATTCCATGTTCAATGTTATAGATTTTGCAATTATGAATGTTTTTTTATAAAGTATATTTATTAGCCTATTTTGAAAAGTCAATCCATTTCACTTTGTGTTGAATTATTAAATGAGTAACTCTGAATAATGCTGCTGCTACACACCAATGTTTACATACTACATACCTAACTTTAAGTTTAATTTATTAATATATGCATCAATCCATTTCACCTTCTTCTACTTTCCTCTTCTTCCTCTACTTTTGTTTGACCTATTTTCACAGTTTATACAGTTTATATTTGTTTACAGATATTTTATACAGATGTTTACTCAAGCTTTTGCCCTGCTAATTTCATCTATTGTCATTCCAACAGTTGTACTTTATTCATGTTATGTTATTTTGTATTTGCACTGATCATTTTTTAAACTACTTTGCATGCCTTAAATTGCCCCATGAGGATACATAAAGTTTTCTGAATTTAATTAAGTTGAATCTTCATTGGTCACTGCATAGCGATTATACCTGATAAAACAACAAGTAAACATTTGTCATAAATTTCATTACTTTCCAAATCTGTTACACCTGGTTTTATAACAATCTTCTAGATGTTTTAAGAGAATAAAAACTCCTACTGAACTTTACCAATTTTATTTTACTGTATATATTATACAGGTCTAGAGTATAGTATTGGGTATTTTAAAGATGAAATAAGAATATTTTCAGAGATGATCTAAAAATGATTAAAAGACATCTATGACTAAAAGAATGAAAGTTCTGTGTAATGTGCAAAATGGACAGGTTTTTGATATTTTGTTAGAACCTATGTAAATAAATTTCTTATTTAATTAAGTATGCTGTTTAAAATTGATTATGGGTTTGACATAAAGTGTACTCTGCACTACATGCAGAAAAAGAAGCTACTCCTTTATAGTGAAGACTAGACTTCTATAAAAATGCAAGACTAGATTGTGAAAAACTTTCCCTTTCAGCATAATTATACTGCTTTAAAAAAAGAAGAAGAACAAAGCCACTCACTGAATGGCAACACGACACATCATATTTAACACATATAATTTCAAAGGCAATATTTTATCTATCTATCTATCTATCTATCTATCTATCTATCTATCTATCTATCTATCTATCTATCTATCTATCTATCT
>JAOVVB010000030.1:8691253-8702354 GCA_028570985.1 Heterobranchus longifilis
AATTGCCCATAATGTGTGAATGAGTGTGTGTGTGTCCAGGGTGTACCTCACCACATGCCCCAAGTTTCCTGGGATAAGCTCCAGGCCCACGTGACCCTGTATACAGGATAAAGCGGTTATAGACTACAAGTGAGTGAGTGAGTTGTAAGAGCAGTATCTCATTTATAAAGTGATCAGCATACTGCTAAAGATTGAATACACCCATTTGAAAAATGTATGCTAATTTTCTTGGCCCTTTAAAACTGGTCTGTATTTCAAAAAAATTGACAAAATGTTTAAATATTAAGAATTCCATTCATATAAGCAAGACTTAATTCCTATCTTACAAGTTCCTGAATGTTTGATGAAAGAGCAGTAGATTGAGCAGGAGAGAGTTGGATCATGTGTAATATTCTAAATGAACAAGATTACGTGGAGCTTCATAAATAATCCTTTATGTCTCTGCTTACTAGCACTGTCATGACATTACTTTGAAGCCTCACTTCTCTGACATTTACATTTCAGTACATAGCGCACATATTTCTGTTTAACAACCTTAGTCCAGTTTCATGTTATTGAGTTCTGTGTAATCTATAATAGCCTGTTTGCTTACATATGAGACCTCTGCCTGGGCTTGGTGTTGTCCTCTATAAATATTTTACTAAACATGTGTTCTACTTCCCTAAGTGCTGTTAATAGAAAGGGTCATTTTTAACATGGATGCAACTGGTGACATAACCAATAATTTCAAATATGCATATAAGGATTTGTATTGGTGTTCTATAAAAGGAAATTATCAAAACCTTTAAAAATAAACCTCATACGACAAAATATTTTCAATTTTAATTTTTTTTTTTATTATATCCCAGGTAAAATAAATTCAAAGGTTTATTTAAAATTTTAAATATTCTATGAGGTTTCATAACCTATGGTACATACTGTATTTCTGTGCTTCTGTGGTGCGTAATGTAACATAATGGTGTAATGCCTTGAATAGAATTGGCTGGGGTGTGTGTCATGGCAAAAAAAAAAAAAGTTACCAGGAACCTCTTTTAGCATTTCCACTCATTAAGATAGGCTTACTTTGAGGGATTGACCCACATTTTCAAACGTTTTATAAGAATGCACCCATATTAAAATTCTTGTAGTTGTTGGTTGCTCAACTCTGTGACATACCATGCTTTAAATCACCTTCATATTGATTTTTCATTAGCTAGGAAATTTAAGAACTGTACAAGAACTGTCATGACCAATTGTTACAAAGTACCTATTACACCTCCTAATGTGCTATGAACAGTCAAGGTTTTTATGTCAAGAGTCAAGAGTTGCTATGATTTCCAGTATATGGATTTCAGAGTTTTGGATATTTGTGATGGAAGAAGCTATGAACTTGCCAATCACCTTCATAA
This sequence comes from Heterobranchus longifilis, assembly GCA_028570985.1. Lineage (NCBI taxonomy): Eukaryota > Metazoa > Chordata > Actinopteri > Siluriformes > Clariidae > Heterobranchus > Heterobranchus longifilis. Next base: position 8,692,642 of record JAOVVB010000030.1, read on the forward strand.
TTAACATTACCAATGCAGGGTAGTCTACTAGGGTATACTGTGTAGTACTGTAGGTTAGTGTGCAGGGTTGGACATAAAATAAAATAAAAACTAAGGAAAAGAAATTATACCCCCGTATACAAAGATTTTATGAGCACTTCAGTTGTGACAGCTAAAAGCTGTCCAACACTAAACAAGGAATTTGCATGCTTGATCTCTCCTTACTTAAGAAATGCTTCAATGCTTTTTATAGTCAGTGACTACAGAGATGCTCAGGAATTCAGATTTTTTTTATATAAAAAAAAAACACAATGATGATGATGATGACAATAAGTATTACTATTTTTTTATTTTTATTTAATTCACAATGGCTCAAAGGAACATCTTTTTCTTTTGAAACAATAAATAAAACAGCTTTTTTTAAATCATCATTCCTCCTTAAGAACTGCTTTTTAATTATTATTTTACTATAAGATTTTATTAAAAAATGCAACATCTTGAATGTCATTTTGGGCAAAAGTTCTAGTATTCTACAAGATTGAAAATGATCCAAGGGATCTAAAATAATGTTTCTGAAAATAAAATTATACCGTATTTCTCGCTTTTTTCCCTGATTCAAATGATGATCCAATCCGTGACTTAAAACTGAACTGTGAGTTTACTGATCTGTTCCACTTATTCTATTTTTCAGTAACAAGATTTTGTACATAGACATTTTGAGATAAACTGCTTAACTATTACGTTTTTTAAACTGAATTTTCAATAAACTGTTTGGTATGACACCATGCATTTTTCAAAATACACATATAATAAATATTAAATATTTCTAAATGTAAATATCCACAAATAGGAAAATTAGATATTTAGAAAACAGGTTGTGTCCATGTACTGTATATCATGTGATTTGTTTAAGCATTTTCATTTATTTAATGCAGGTCTGTCCTGCATAAGTAAAGTTTGAGCATTATAAATCTGTGTGTCTCAAGCCCATGTCTGTAACTTAATGCATATTCTCATCAGCATGTGTATCATTTCTTTGTTATAGAGCTATAGCAGTGGTACATTTTAGGCAATTGACAATATTTTTTAAATGGGAGAACATACTATCAGCCACATATTTTAAACAAATTTTAATGGAAATTAAAAACCTGTTTCAAAACGTTTTATGTAGGTCATTTATTTCACATAAGCCCTAAATGTAATATCAAAAACAACACATTACAGTTGGGACTTTCAGTAATGTTGACATCATGTTTTGACGGCAGGGCTAAATAAGCATAAAAGGTATTGAACATAAGTACTGCAAAAATCCTGAAGGAGTGACAACAACTTAATTGTTAGTTATTATAAAAACTTGCTACGTATAAAATCTTTCTTTTGCTCAGACTGAAAATAATGTGCGAGTTATGTGTTCGTTACTGTGCTAACACACTAATATGTTAGTCCACTAACATTATAGTTAGGCAGTATGAATATAGGAAGTTAATGTACTTCTAGAGACAGCAATGTGGAATGTTTATTACACCCAACAAATGTATTTTATAACAAACAGTTGTATTAAATGTATTATTCTCTATGCAAATCTATTGAATTGAGAGCCATATTGAATGAAAGCTGGTATGCTGTATTCTTAAACTCTTTAGAAAATACCAGCTTATGTCTGTGCCTGTGCTTAGATGGGGTTTTTGAAGGTGGTAATGCAATTTACCACATTTTTGGACCAAAATGAGTTTAAAATACCAATCAGCAGATTTTGAATGTCAAAACCACTTTTGGCTATTCCACTCACATCTGTGCAGTATTAATTTATAGCCACTAAAAGAACAACAGGTCCCAAATGGGGAGGAGAAAATAGGCTTGTGCCCAAACAAATAAGCAGTATGCTGGCATTGGAAATCAAATTTCACTTGGATTGGCATGAAAACACAGCCCGGTGAACAAAGCTTAGGACCAAATGCAGACATCTGGTGCTGGGACGCACAAGTGTGTGTAAAACCTTTTGAAAATAAAAGTAGTATACTTTAACTTTTGTGTCTTGTGTCAGGCAGTCATTCATTTTTGATAAAAAGAAAGTCAACATGAGTGCTCTGTGTGATCAAATCCAATTTATCACACTGTATAAATTTTGAATGCACAGCACTATATCACAAGCTGAATAACTTAAGCTGGTTTTAAATTTATGTCAAACTTTGCTTTTGTCTGTGCTTGGTAGCAGTGGGATACACGGCACTTCTGTAGGAGTAAAACAGAGAACGGGTCTGTGATGCTTCAATAAGCAGCATGCGTAGCTAGTACAATTTAGTGTGAAATGGGCAAACGACAAGGAAATGGAGTAGTTTTACTTCTGGCACAGTTTGAAACCAGCCATGTGATTTGTAGAGCATCTACTTGGCTGACATCTATCAAACAACTCTCAACGACTGGTGCAGCATTTATTTACACATTGGAAAATGTCTCACTGTAAAGAATCAAATTCCTACAACAAAGATTTTTTTTTTTGCTCCATAAGAGATGGAATGTGATAAGAATTTAGTTCTGTGTTAGCTTAGACTTTCTGTGGTAATGAAGGATATTATCTGATAGTCTGCTAGTGGCCAGGCTCGATTCCCGTCTCTGTGTGCATGGAGTTTGCATGTTCTCTTATGCTTGGTGGGTTTCCTCTGGGTACTCCGGTTTTCTCCCACAGTTCAAAGATATGCAGGTTAGGCTAATTGGTGTTCCGAAAATTGCCCGTAGTGTGTGAGTGTGTGTACAGTATGTGTGTGCCCTGCGATAGATTGGCACCCTGTCCAGGGTGTACCCCGCCTTGTGCCCTAAGTCTCCTCGGATAGGCTCCAGGTCCCGCAACCCTGAATACAGGATAAAAGCGGTACACTGTAGAAGATGAGTGAGTGACTGAGTGAGTCTGCTAGCGTATTTAACATCTCTAAAACAGCTTAAAACAAAGAATTTTTTTTTTTTAAATTGCACTGCTTTCCTTTTTCAGAAATCATGAGAAAGCATGTGGTAGATAAGAAAAAGTGACATGATTAATATATGCAATTTATATGCTTGGATATCCATTGGACTGTAGTGCCATAATTTCAGTTATATGTAGGTTATACGTTATACAAGTGTCAGCTGTTCCTGGTTTCACATGAAACATTTTACAATATTAAATAAAGTCTAGAATTAGCAGCTGTCAGGAATTAAGTATGTGCAATAATCTGTACAGCCTCAAGTCTTGCACTGAGCAAACTGCTAATAAAATGGAGTTTCCCTTAAAATTTCTGAAAGGGCTCCAAGTAAAGGCTATGCACTGAGTGCAACTGGGCAAATACTGTATACTCAATGTATATAGTTTTAATTATCACAATAACTCTAACTTCTGTAACTTTATAAGATATAACATATAGAAAGAAATGAAAAACTCGATGCACTCACTTGATAACTCAAGCTAATGAATAAACTTATGACTCTGTAGCTACTGTAGTAAGTGACCATGCTATTCACCGTGACACCATGCTGGCTATATTTAGGTTATGTTTAAAATTTTCAGAAACTGCTGATCTATTTAGATTTTCAAACAACAGACTCTTAAGATTATACAGAAACAACACTACAGAAAACCTGTCAGTGAGTGGCACTTCTGTAAGCAGAAACATCTTACTTGTGCTTAAGCTGAGAGGAAGGCTATAGTATTGTAAGTTACATAAAAGATTCTGAGCCACCTACTATGCAATTATTGGTCTGCAAGGTCTGCTGACAAGGCAGCCTTGGCTAATAAAATGGCCTGTAACAGTATTTACGTAAACGCTTATCTAATACCAGCAGCACACACACCCTACCTTGGACATAAAAGTGATTTTAACTAATTAATTATAATGTGTGATGTTGAAATAGTTTTCATTCCAATAATCACACTATTTATGCACATTTTCTATGTTAACAGCGACTATCACTTGTAATTTTGTGTAGTTTCAAAAATGCAGTCAATTATAACCTTAAAATTTTAGTGCCAAAAGAGGGTACATGTCAGTTCCATGTCAGAGGGTTTAGTTTTGTAGTTGAGTGCAATAATGTGGCATCTGTGGATTTTCTCATTAAAGTAAATGTTTGTTTTCTTGTTTTTGTCCCTATACTACTGTAGCTCTAGTCTCATTCCAACCCATCCCTGCAGTGCAAATGCCATTGAACAAGGCCTAATGGTTAGAAAACTAGGCCTGAGTCTAATTACCTCTGACAGACTTTATGCCCAGGCTTAATGTCCGTGCAGATGAGTGTAATGTTGAGAGATGGATGGGTGTGATGTTCTCTCCACACCAGGTCAGGCAGTAAGATTGCATCTCTGATACCATCCTCCATCTCGCTGACTGTGACATCTCTCCAATCAATACGGCTCCCAGATGCACCGTCTTTCAAACTGGCTTGCTGAGCAATATGTCCAAAGAGTTGGGAGCCAGAATGGGATAGGGGCTGGACGCTATTCAGCCACAACCCACACCCCACAATATAACAGCCCCACATGGATCACTTAATATAGCCAAGGAAGACAGTTTGTAAGTAAAGACTTTCCTCACTCTCACCGAACCTGTCCAATTCTTCCATCTTTTCCATCAACTTGACATCTTGTGATCTACAGGACACATTCTGGAGTTCAGCCTATGACCTGAACTCTGTAAGACCCCATCTTCATCACCTGCTTCTCCTACATTTTTTTTCCCTGTCTCTTTTCCAGCTCGCACAGCAGGTTCTCTTTCACACTATTGTCTCACATTCTCACATCTGTTAAATATATTAATGTGGCTTATTTTATAAAATGACTGCTTGTCATTGCCTTTACAAATGTATGCAGAAGCACGGCTTTTATGTGTGAAATCTATTTAAAAGTTTTAATAAAGTTTTCTGATATATACACACATATCGTCTATACTATTTATCCTGTATGCAGTTGATATTCAGATGTGTCTGTTACTTATGTTCTGTACAGCCTTCATAATGGCTCTAATTTTTAAGATTAAGATTTTTGTTCAAACTTTTGACTGGTACTATAAAAGACTACATTAATTACTGTGTTTCAACAATAAAATTGATTATCATAAGCACCTGCTTGGTATAACTGCATGGTAAAAACTCCACCTAGATAAATGTTGAAAGAATTAATATTGTATTGTTGGTCCAACTTCTTACAGTATTTGTTGAGACCACAGGTAACATTGTGTTTTTGAAAATTTTTTGAGCCAAATTTTTTCCAAGCAACAGCGTTCTGCTCAACCCCGGCACACATGGATTTGGACATTTGGATAGAAAAAAAATGAAAAGAAGTGTTTAACAGTTAAGTAGTAGTGGCACTTCAGTACTCAGTAAATTAAGGGATATAAAAACTGCTAGATTCACCAATGCTCATCTATGATGTTATATCGGGTTTTTAACTTATTCGTATGAAAAATGAATTGAGTAAATACCTGGATAATTTAAAACATCACTCCAAACATGTAGTCACTTCTGAGAATGAAAAAGTAAGACCCTTAAAAATATCAAATTCGTTTGATTATGAAACAAAGCATAGCTTTAACCCATCATTAGAATTCCAGAAAGTCTTTTACACACTCTTGTGGTATATAGCCTTATTGTAACCCAACTTTCTTGTCTTGTCTGACTATTCTCCAGGTCTCTCTCTTGCTGTGGGTAAAAAGCGGGCTACAGTTGAGTTTGGAAAAACTTATTTTATTAAGCCAAACAGCAAGACAGTATACAAACTCCTCTCATGTGCTTCTCTCACACCATGTCACACTCTCACCTGTCCCCTGGGAAACCCAAGGCAGGTAACTTGTTAGTTCCTCTTAACATAAGCAACATAACCAATAAATCAAATATTACACATGCAGGTATATAGACAAAATATTGAAATTGCAATATGAAAATACCAATTAACCTAACCTACATGTCTTTGGACTGTGGGAGGAAACCAGAGTACCCAGAGGAAACCCACCAAGCACCCGGGAGAACATGCAAACTCCATGCACACAGAGACGGAAATCGAGCCTGGCCGGGAATTGAACCCGGACCCTGGAGGTGCAAGGCAACAGTGCTAACCACTACATTCCCGTGCCGCCCCCTTTTTGTTTCTGACACATTTAAAAAAAAAATTCATCTTTGCTAGTTTTTTAAAAAATGTTTGTGATATTATAATATAAAAGAATCAGTAAGATACTGATAAGATTCAAGATAGTACCTGTTGCATTTTGTATTCTGCTGTTTTTTTGCAGATCACTGTTTTACCTTTGACTCGTTTTGAAAGAAATAAAAGTTGGGCTAAGTCAACCTTAGACAAATATAATTAAGTGAGCCCACAACTAATACTACTTGAACTAACGTAAATATTTGAATTATAAGTTGTGGCAACTTAAAACTTTGACCTGGGTACATGTGTCAACTAAACAACAATGTCAAATATTTAGTTTGGCCAGCAAAACTTGAGTAAACTTTAAAAAGTAGCAACTTGTTACTAACCGTTTTTTACATTGAGGCGGCTTTTTTTTTCACAGTGTGGTTAATCATACTGTATTTTACAATATCCCTGACTCTGTGCAAGTGTACAAGGTGTGCAAGTGGAAGTCAGGCCAAATATTGATTTAGATTTTTCTTCTGTTTGCTTACTTTCCATTTTGTGAATTTATAAAGTTTTTGTTTTAATACCAAAGTAAACATTGGTACAGGATGCACTGGTCACCATCTACTATATTATTACATTCCATATCACGGAATAATGCAACTGGGCTACAGAATATGGCATTTGTTCTTGAAATGGCTTACGTTCCATTCTTATTGTTGCAATCAGGCACCAAATACACCTCTGGAGAGATATCCTTTGTTTCAGTGGTAGTTTTTTTTACAAGGCCAGGTTACCAGCTTGATGCCCGTTTGCATTATACAGTACCAGTGCTCAAGGTCCCAACAGTAGCACTAGGCCTCGAAAAGGAGATCTTCTGATCAGCAGTCCAGAACCTTAACAACCAAGCTATCCTGCCCCCAGGCAAATCTACTATCCCAAATCAACATTAAAAATATTACACACTTAACTAGGTTATCTGTGTATTCTTTGTATTTGACCACACATCAACTAAGGTCTGTGACTAGAACTTCTGAAAGCAAGGCCTCTTCGTACAGTACATTGATCATATCTGTGCTAAAAGTTCATGTGTCTGCCATGTCAGCACATCACTGCACACTATCTAACATTATTTATGACTCCATAAATTTATGATCGCCTTTCTAAAAGGAATTTCAGTGGCAGAAGAATGAGATAACAAAGGTGTAGTGCTGCCAGAGTGCACTGGAAAGATGCTCTGGTTGAAATTTGTATAAAAGTAAAGATCTGCCAAAAAAGATAACCAATAAAAAAACAAATGGAATGGTCTAATAAACTTTGATGTGTGTTGATTGATTACCATCATTAGTACGTTAAAAGCAAAACTAAAGGAAACAATTGTAAACCAAAGAGGAGGCTGAAAATGTGCCTTTTTTTAGGGAGCTTGGATGCAACATGCTATTCTTAGTTGCATACAGGTAAGTTTAAGGAAGCTACATAAGCTCCTAAAGGGCTTAAAGAATTAATTGAGACTAATGTCAGATGTAGGTCACAATATACTGTATGTATTTTATTGTGATTATCATGAAAATGACTCGTCCTTTGTGAAGTCTGTGAAGGCAGATGTTCCCCTCATGTAGGTGGTAGGACCATGTATTTACTTTGTATTTACTTATGGCATGTCCTTAGGGCTTCTAATACCTATTTTGTTCTGTGAATAAACCAGAGAACATTCCATCATTATATTATGTGAGTGACATTTAAAAATGAGATAGTTTTTCAAACCAGGATTATTTATCATTTAAAAAATATGTTTTTGTTAGTCATTATGATTTAATCTTATTATTTGAATGGTCGTTACTGATTGGGTATATTATTTATTTTTTGCTCATGTTTTTAAATCCTGGAATCATGCTAGATGGTTTTCTGTTCTTGAGATGTGTTGCTTGTTACTGTAAGGAACACATATGTACAGTAATGCTAGACAAACACAGGGTCATTAAAAATGAGTGATATACGTTATGTTGCCCTTTTGTTTTTCTCAACCCCCCTAAAAAAAAAGCAGCTAATTTGGCATACACAACTTTTTACAAACACATTCCTCATTACTGCATGTCAATTTTTTTTTTCTCTTGGATTTCTTGATCATGGTGTGCTTTTCTCACCATCTTCTTTCTCACACTATCTAACTCTACTGCTTTTCATCAGTTACAGTACCTAATTAGAATAGACATGGCTTAAAGAGAAAATTTTGAGGTTACTTTAGGTTTAAGGTGAAATGCAACTTAAAAAGTATATATCATGCATGAATAGTGGTGAGATCTCACTCAATCATCGTCTATACCGGTTTATCCTGTATACAGGGTTGTGGGGGACCTGGATCCTATCCCAGAAGTCTGGACAGGGACAGGGTGCCAATTAATGGCAGGGCACATAACCACAAGCGGTGACTTTACATGCCATATAAATGTTAATGTAATATGAAATATCACAAACTGAAGCAATAAAAATATATATCTTCCTCCTTTAGTTTTTGCTTTAAATACACTGCCAATCAAGTGGAGCATATCATCATGTTAACCTAACTCCCTTTGAAGACCATCACATATTAGTTAATCCCTGTGTCTAGCCTTAAGGCAATACATTATTTAAATGCACACTTTGCTGGAGAGGAAGTGAATTTATATTACCACAAATGGCTCTTTGTAGCACCATTTACTATGAGCTTATTGTGGGTTAGTGCCATGCCCCAGTTCATTTCTCCATATGGTGAGTTTCTGAGCTTTTCAAAAGTGCAATCTGTTAAAGTGGATAACATGCTCATTTACCAGATTTTTTTTTAGCCTACACCTTCCTTTCATAACTTTGGTATTTGTTGTTGCATCTAAATTTCCCTCATTATTCTAGAATCAAAGTGATGTACGAGGTTATCATAGGCCACTGCATAGAAGTTATGAAGCAACATAACAAGTGCAAAGATTTAAATGCTGTTTTTTGTGTGACGTAATTGTAACATATGAATATTACTAACCAGTAGTCATATTCAGAATCGACACTATTTAAGAGACATACAATAGATACTAGACTGTCAGACATAGTTACCCTGTGTACTGTTTCCTGCTTGGCTGGTGACTTAAACTGCTTTCAGTTCCCAAAGTTACACTGTAATCCTATCTGACATCGTTACAACATAGTTTGTTGTTTGTCTCTTATGAAGCATTAAGCCAGTTGTGTTGCTTTACCGATGTTCTTTTACCAATTTTGGAACAACACAAGGACAGCCAAGAGCAATACATAAACAGTTATTTCTATCTGCATCAACATTTAGGATTTGGGTTGCGGGACCACTTATGATGATGCGAGTTAACCAGATGTTAACCAACGCTTGTTCTCTGCCACTAATTTCATTAAATTAATTAATTTACAGCAATTATTTTACAGCATTTAAAAAAAATTACAGCAATTAACTGTTGACATTGACACTATTAAAGAATGACATTGTCCCAAAGAACAAATTAGGAAAAAAATATTTTCATCATTATTATTTTCTGTTCTTTAGATTTTTACTGGGGATTCTGAAGGCTAGATAATAGGGCATCAGTGATACCCAGCATTAAATTGATACAAGTAATGCAACCATTGGAGGGGGTGCATTAGCGCCTCA
>JAOVVB010000030.1:8723901-8745847 GCA_028570985.1 Heterobranchus longifilis
GTAACTTTTACTCTGAGTAAATTTTTAATGAGCTACTTTTTACTTTTACTTGAGTAGATTTTTATAAGGGTAACTTTGCTTGTACTTGTACCAGTAAAAGTTCACTAAAGTAACAGTACTTTTACTTAAGTACAAAATTTTATTACTCTTTCCACCTCTGGTGGTAACCTATTTTATAATAGAACTCAGAAATCTCAACTGGAGAACAGGGCATAGGAGAATGGCCAGACTGGTTTGAACCCATAGAAAAACAACAGTAACTCGAAGAGAATCTCATTAACACAGAGGTATGCTGAAGAGAATCTCTGAAAGCACAACATGTAGAGGCTTGATGCAGATGGGCTACAACAGCAGAAGACCACACCAGCTGCCATTCCTGTCAATAATGAACAGGGGCTACATTCACACTGGGACACCAAAATTGAACAATGGAAGTTTGGAAAAATGTTGCCTGTGTCTCGGTTTCTGCTGTGACATTTATAGGTAGTTTCAGAATTTGGCATAGTGGTAAATGTAAATGTGTCAATAAAACATACTCCTGAATGCTGCAAAAATGAAAGACCTGAAAATAATAAATTAAATGTTATTTTCTGATGTTTTCTGAAAAATTACAATGTTATTTGTAAAAAATAAAATAATAAAATATTCATAAAATAAGTAGCATTGCTGGAAAATTAATTTTTGGGAAAGACCGTCTTTTTGGTATCCTGCTTTTTGAAGCAGATTTTAAAAATCTGTGCAGAGCATAAAAATCTAAAGTATAAAAATAACTCAAGTTCTGTTGTGTGAACCTAGCTTTTAAAATGCCTTGTTTGGGAAGAACAGCAAATCATGCAGGGTTAATTATATGCGGTGATCCAAAAGTCTCTATACATAAGGGAAATTAAAACTTAGTTGAAAAAAAAAACTGCCTTCCAAAAGTTTTCCTACTTTTATATCAAATGTAATGCTAAAAGACATACTGAAATCAGTTTCATGGCTGGATCAGGACATCTATCCAGCTATCACAAGTGTTAATTTCCCCTATGTATGGAGACTTTGGGGACATCATGTATATAGGATAGTGATAACAGGACACAGGTGTGGATGATAATCAAGATCTAGTGGTACATGGATGGTCAGAAAGGTGTAAATAGAGATGGTGTGTAGCGACTTTTAAGATTTATCCGTCATGACAGTGTGATTTGGTTTAATAATGGCAAGTTAGCTAATTTAATTATTTAATAAAAAAAAAAATCCAGTTTGAACATTTGGAAATGATGGCGTAATGTTACATTTAACATATATGAAAACTATTTTCCATTTTCCTGAACCTGAAAGCTAAAAAGTGAGAGTGAGAGGTTTAATTCAGCTTGTCTGAGAATGGATCATGAGTGTAGTGATTAAGCTGGCACTAATGGCCCTGAGTGGCAGTTTTGATCTGGAAGGAAGCCCATTATCCTGGTCATGGAGAGGAAACAGGGCAATGTAAGTGCCTCAATGAGGTATGAGGTATGAAGCCTCATCAGCTGGAGTTGTTCATCATTAGAGCTACATTTGTGAAACACACAGGGATGGGTAATACATCAGCAGTTATTACAACTGAGGAATGGTATGTGTTAATGATGGGATGATCAAAGATTCCAGTTAAAAATCAGTTAATTTCCTGGGCATTTCAATAATCAATTATGAAAAATGGCAGTCGATTTTAATTATTTAAACACTATGTTTCAAGTTTTTATTTGCGCACCTAAGCAAATGCTGTGTAGCAGAAACATGCACTGTGCAAATCGGAACTAGCCATATGGCTAATCGGGAGCTAGACGTACAGCCATATGGCTAACCAGGAAAGAAATTCTTATGACTTTGAATTATACTCAATTTCGCTCATTGGGTCTGCGGTAGCTTCATATGAGTCTCAGCTGAACTTTATAATGCTACAGTAGATATGCTATACTTTACACTACTACTCAAAAGTTTGGGATCACTTGCAAATGTCTTTGCTATTGTTTAGTGATTTATTTTATATATTCTACAACCATACTGGGGATTTCAAAACTATGAAATAACACATACGGAATTAGGTAAGTTGTTATTTTTGGAATATTTCTTGCAAGAACAGTATTGTCAAGTGCAAAACCCATCAAGCACCATGATGAAACTGGCTCTCATGAAGACCATCCCAGGAAAGCAAGACCAAACCTTACCTCTGCTGAAGAGGAGAAGTTCATTTACGGTTGCCAGCCTCAGAAATCACCAATTAACAGCACCTTGGATTAGAGCTGTTATGAAGGCTTTACAGATCATGAGTAGCAGATACATCTCAATATCAACTGTTCAAAGGAGATTATTGCATATTTTGGACACCTTCAGCATTGCTTTACAATGTGGAAAGAAATAACAATCAGGAACGATAATGGAGTAAGAAAGTGACCCCAAACTTTTGAGCGGTAGTGTACTTTAATTTTGTACACTAATCAAATATTTGATAAATCAAATATTAATTGATCATTGATTGGCCTTCTCAAACTTATGATCAGTTATGGAATGTGATAATTCTGCAAATCGAAACCTTATAGACTTTAGTACATTATGTTTAGTGACTTTGTTTAGTTAAACAAACCTGGTGACTTTCGCTAGAGAACACAGACCAGTTCACTCCAGATTTTTTTCACAATTGTGGAAAGCTTTTTCACAGATTGTAGTTGGAAGAAAACAGCTCAATGTAGGGCATAGAGGAAAAAAAGTGCCGGTGTACCAGTGAAGCTCCAACACCAGGAATTCCAAACTTTACTCCCATTGCCACACTGGCTCCCTGAATCCATGCCTGATAGTGGATTACATTTTACATGAGTATTACAGAGCTATCAGGGAAAATTAAATACAGTGAGATTTCCTCTATGCCCTATATCAATGAAACAGATATCATATTGTTAGGTAAATACTTTAGCCCCATCTGCAAAACTGCAAGCCATTTTATTCACTATAATACACACAGTTACACAATTCTTAAAGCTGCCAACTGCTCTGTGAGCAAGGCATCCTTGGGGCACTTTGATCTTCGCTTGGTTCATCTTTTTCCAACCTACTAACAAGAAGCTTACATTTGCAAAGCCTGTGGTTAAAACTGAAGTGAAGGTCCAGTAAGGGAAAAACAGGAACTGCAAAACTGTTTTGACTGAAAATTCTGGAGTGTTTTGGAACTGCCAACATGTGTGAACTAACTAACACTGTGACATCAGTTTTTGTGAATGTTTGTGCACCAACCAAGACCTTTAGCACTTGCAACAGTAATAAGACAAAATAAGACAACTTGGTCAGGCCAAGGAGGATGTTAACAGAAGTGGAGATAGAGCCTTGTAGAAGCAGGCCAGAAACTGACAAACAAAGGTGATCAGAGTGCTTAAAGATGTTACACTGAAAAGCTGGAAAAACAGATTTTCATATAGAGAGTGTATTGGTATCTACAAGAAACCATATGCCCATTACAGTAAACACAGTCCTGAATAATGAACAAAATTTCTTTTTAAGCTTTTACACAGAAATCATGTTAAAAAGCCACTAAGAAGACCTCCTCAAAATTATGCTTTCTCTTGACTTGGGTAATTCATAATGAACCTAGTAATCCAGCATTGTCTAAATTTAAGGAGCATGCTAATGTTAGGGACTCTAGAAGGCATTATTTAACACAACAGCATTGTCATTTAATGTGATAGGTAACGTTGCACCACAAATGCCCCACATAACCCTACACAATAACAGTGGGTGAACTGAGTACTGAGGTACTTTTGCTAGCTGTGCACATTTACATTGCTCACCAAATGCAAAACGGCTGTGATCTGAGATTAAGGAGCTCCCAGATGTTGATTTCTCCCCCATTTGCTGCATTAGGCACATGTTACGTTATAGCCCATCAGTCATACCCTAGAACTGGGGTGTGGAGGGGGTGGCTCTCCCTTTTTCACTGATCTCGTCTAGCCCCTGTAACTACCTCTGCTTCCGGTTTAACAGTGCAACAACAACAAACCTGAATTTACAAGAAAGGCGAAGGATTCCTGCCTTAAACAGGTGTGTTAAAGAGGCTTTCGCAACTTCCGGAGTTCATTTCAGAAGGACATCGAACATCTGCTGCCCTTTTGAGGTTAGAACAATATCCAACTGTCATCCAATGTGTCATCCTGGAGACCTTAAAGACCAGAAGTGGGAGACCCATGTCAATCCTCCATCCTGATAAAAGAACAACAGAGGATATACTGTACATTCTGTCTCAACTGAGGAACTATGGTCTGCCACAGGAGCTGTTAATCCAGTTTTACCCTGCAAAGTGCTGTTTATGGAACTCAGCTGGTGCTGTCCAGGCTGAGTCACCTATTAATAAAAGTGTCAAATGTCAATGAACACAGATCTGTCTGAGGAATTAATGGCACCCATTTTATCCTCCAGGCTTCACGGGAGAGGCCATCAATTTATTAAGAAATTGAATAGTCAGTTCTATTGTAGTATATGGTGGATAGTTCTGGGATAATAAAATTTGATGTTATGAAGTCAGTATAACTGTGCTGTCTTGGAATAATCACCTAGAGATTAAAATTTCAAATGTCAATGAACATGCATCGGTCTGGTAAGTCAGTAAGGTATATGACATTTACTGATTGTACACTAGATTACATACATATATTTAAATGGGTAGGGTGTTATATAGCCTGTTTCACAATGTGCCAGCTGCTAAATGGAAAAAAAAAACACAAGAGAAATGGTAATAGCAATAACATTAAGTGTAGCATGCAAATAACATAATAGGCAAAACCTTCCTCAATATATCAGCCTTCCAAACCTTCCTCAATATATCAGCCGAGTCATATTTCAGGGATCAAGGCGTGTCCTCTGGCACATACACTGCACGGCCAAAAATCAAGTCACCAATAAGCGAACACTTAAGGGCCTTTGATTGGATAATTACTGCAGTGATTATAAAGGTTCAGCTGGCTACAACTCTTTTAACCCTGAGTAATGCAACGAGTAGCTTCTCATTTCTTAAACAACCATGTTAGAAGACATGTAATATAGTTTTTTAAGCTGTTTCTGTGGTTGAGAAGGGTCAAAGCATTGGTTTGCATCAAACAAAGGAAACAATAAAGGAGTTTGCTGAAATTGCTAGAATTGTGTCACGAACTATAAAACACATTGTCAAAACAATAGAATAGTGCTGAAGGCATCTGCCAACTTTGCGGAAGAAATTTGGTCAGAAATAAATTATAAATGCATGTTATTGAAGTTGCATCATAAACATATATAAAATTATAGCAAAAGTAATAGCATTTCTACATGCACACTGCAATAAGAACTCTCAGCAATGGACCTGAACGGCTGTGTCGACATGTGGTCTGATGCATCCAGATTTTTCCTGATCCTGAGCAATAGGTGCATCAGGGGAAGAGGGGAAGTTCATGAAGCAATGCAACAGTCGATATTGGCTTTGGTCCCTGGTTTACAGTATTTTTAAGATTGGTTTGCATTGGTATCCACCAGTTTCCTGGCCAGTAGGTGTATTCACTAGAATGCCCATCGCCCAGTAATCCTAGAATCCAAGGATCCTAGGATCCCTAGATGCTTTAACAGGAGGAGAAGAACCTATATTATTATATGGACCATAAGTCAACATCAGCTAACAAACTTTTAAATTTAGCAACACATTTTGCTAAAATAAACAAACATTCTAGTTGTCTCATAAAAAATGCATGTATAGGCCAGCGATCAGTCATTTATAATAAATGAAAATTAAAGCACAGACAAATTAAAATGAATGCAGTCAGTTTATTATTCAACATGATGTCATATGAAACACAAGGATAAATGTGCCCCATCACATCAAATCATGTATTAAATCGCATTGTAACCTATGTATGACGTAATACCTGATTTGATGTGATGGATGACAAATTGCTTCACAAGGTCATAGATAACAATGATTCATCACATTAGGCTGGCAGATTTATTAGAACTGAAAAGACTTTGATGTTCACTTAAGTCACACTATCCCCTCAAGAAATGATCAAGTAGAAGCCTTAGGCAACAAATAGGGACATTACATTACAAGTACTTGGTGACACTTTTCATCTTTATCAATGCCTTTCCTGTGTTCCAGCAGTTCAGAATGGGATCTTTATGAGCTATTATGTATATGTGACTCATTACATCAAATCAGGTCTTAAATTTGCATAGGGTAACATATAACTATAGCTAAATATAACAATAGAGATAGCTATATACATATTTATTTGAATCAGGTTTTCTCTAGCACAATATGTCTAGCACAGAGCTAAATATAAAGGATTAAAAAGAGAGTGATGCAACCAAGTTCAGGGAAGATGGATAATACAGACTTCTTTGAAAATGAATAAGTCTTATGACATGGCCTCAAACTACTGTATAGGCAGATTAGACTGATATTGGGTTATGATACATAGAAACATTGAGATAGGTAAAGCAATGACAGGCTGACTAATTCCCAAGTGAAATAAAAATATATATGCATATTATATTCCAAGAATTTTACATTTATTTTAGATAAACTATGATTATTTAGGGCATTGGTGGCTCAGTTGTAAAGTAGGTTTCTCGTCTGCCCTGCGGCAGGCCTCAACCCCCAGCCACTCGATGCAGTGCCGGTCCCAAGCCCGAAGAAAATGGGAGGGTTGTCTCAGGAAAGCGTAAAACCTGTGCCAAGCTGTGCGCAGTTCGGACAGTCAGCTGTGGCGAACCCTCAATGGGAACAGCCACAAGACTAACAACGACAACAAACTATTATTGTTTGTTATAATACAAACTGGAAAGAGTAGCATCTCTGGCATTGAATTCCTTAACCCATTTCTTAACCCGAAAGGGCAAAATCTGCATAAAATATACATGAAAGAGGAAAACTTAAAGGCAAAAAGGCATGGCAGAGGTTAGATCAGGATGGACAGACAGTATTAGGCTGACAGAATGCTATGGTAACAAAATACAATCACCAAAACTGGCTAGCCGAAGATTAGAATTTTAAGCTGAAAAGATTTTGGTTTTCTCCAGAATTAGTTAGGTTTCACTATACACAGTTAAAGCTTGGAGTTATGAACAAGCCATGCTTCATGCTTTGTGGTTGTCAGCCAGTATCTCTGTAAGCTGAGGATGAACACCATCTAGTGCTCCAGTGTTTTCCACCAGTGGATGATCCGCATTGGACTCTCTTATTCTAGGTTTGGCAGGGCTCTGCTGCTTCCTCAAAATATGGTTCGTGCCAGTTCATATGCACAATGCATATTTTCCCATGGAGCATAAATGCCTTTTAGGCGTTTCAGGCTGTCCAAAAACCTAAATCCTTCTCCTTGGCTCCTCTCTAACAACAAAGTATTTTCAAAATGTACTGCAAGCAGGTGGTTCTGTCACCTCAGATTGCCAGAGGTATAAGAATACCGATATTATTTTTAATAATAACCTTCTATATGTCTCCACAAAGGAGCAGGCCATCTGAAACATGCTCACTCTTCATACCCATATTATGGCGCACTGGGATAATCCAGGTAATTTGGGAGCTTATTTAATCGCACATGACCAAAGATTAAGCCTATAGTTCTAAAGAACCCTGAGATAAGAGGATTACAGAGAGTTAAATATGTTGAGTGTATAAAAAATACTAAGTGTTTTTGTAATGTGGACATGATTATAGGATGTTCACTGCACTGATACTGCACTATTACACACTTTCTTCTTAGTAGGTGCAGCAAATAATACAATGATGGATATTCTAGCCAATATTAACTTGGACATAGACTCAGTAGATTATTTTTTATAGACTGCATTCTAGCTCATTTTATTTTTCTTCCCTATCTGATTAAAAAAGGATTCATGACCATTGATTGATTGATTGATTGATTGATTGATTGGACAGTTCATCATCAACGTACTACATGCTAAAACAAACCAAGTTTAGTCAAATGCATGTAAACCTTAAGATCAATCTTGCAAGTTAATTAGCTGATTGAGTTAATCAATTCATACATGCAAGTAATGCACATATACACAAGCTACATTTGGGGGTAATGGCAAATACTGTTCATGTAGCAAATACACTATACATGACACAATATATAAGTTGAGGAAAAATTGTGAATTGTGATGTATATGTTGAGCAGACCTCATTGTTCAAAATGAAATGATGTAGAACTGATGTTTGCTAGCATTTTTTTTAATGGACAAAAACAAAGTAAAGAGCAACTACGTTTTAGACAATAGTTTATTTTAAATTCATACTGCATTAAATAAGTAATAATAAAACTGCACATTTTTATTCAATTTACTTATTGTTCTAGTAATTTTAGCTCAGTGTAACTGGCCAACATTCCTACCCACCTCCACACCCGAACAGCCCCTTGGCCTTAATACAGCCAGCATAGCTTGATAAATGGACAGTCAGCTCAGTTTATTATGATGAATGGGAATTCTGCAACAAGGCCAGAAACAAGGAAAAGTGCTACCGCTGACAAATTGAAAGCTGATGCCTACATGACCTACTGAAAATCTAAGCAGTTTTGTCCATGTGTACTTTTAAACTATGGATTGATTGAGCATATTATTGAGCATGTTATTAAGAAACACATGGTATCTATAAGCAACTTAAAGGAAAAATAAATATATTTATATAATAATATATTCTCTACAACTTACTGAGAAAAATAGAATTTAGTTTTAAGGTGTGTTTGCTTAAAAAAAAAAAAAAACCCAGAGTGGGTTTAAGGGTGGATTGTCTTCCGAAACCAACGACACCAAAACATACAAACTCACCTGTTCAAATGAAAATAGTTAATCTTTTATATAACCGATTAAAAAAATCACTCTTACAAATGTGTACCATATACAGTATATGTAACATGAATTAAAATTCATTGAATTCACATCAATTAAAAATAAGTGAATTGACACCCAAGGTTGCATAATAAAATGTATGCACCCAAAGTTTATTGCAATTATTATGACTTATGTTTGTTTCCTTCATTTTAGATTGGAAAATACCCAACTTTAAGCATGCCTAAAAATGAACATTCCAAATTAGGTTTGTTTTTCAGAAGCTGGTGTATGGGTGGGTGGTCTAAGGTTAGACAGTCCCAGAAATAAAATATCATAGAATTATAGTTTAACGTAAAGAAAAAGTGGAAACAGCAATGAAGGCTTGACCTGAGTTTCTGAAAGATATCTTCGGAAGTCTCATCCTTTAGCTAAAGTCGTTTCCCTAAAAGCTCATAAAAGAAAGTCATCAAAGAATTAATAACATATTTCTGGGTCTACTGGTGGCACGGGGTTGCAGTGATTACCTCTGTGGCCTCCGGTTTCCTCCCACAGTCCGAAGACATGCAGATTAGGCTGATTAGTTTCCAATTTTTGTGTAGTATTGTATGTGAGTGAGTGTGTGTGGGCTTGTGCCCTGCGATGGACTGGCACCCTGTCCAGGGTGTACCTGCCTCGACATGACTTTAGGGTGAATGGTCATTACTCCACCAATTCAGAGCTTTCAGTTTCACACCTTCTGACTTACGAACCTATTAATGGTCATGCCATTTATACATGTTAAAGTGAAGCGATGGTATCATCTATAAATGACAAGACCATTAATACATGAAAGCATCTATTAATGGTCATGTCATTTATAGATGCTACCATCGCTTGACTCTAACATGTCTCCTCTTCATTGCCGTTTACAAAGGAACCTTGCCTACTTTCTCTTTTAAATCTTTCTTTTCTTCCTGCAATCAATACATTCTACAAACAAGCGTCATTTACTGCCACTTTCTTCCTTCTGGTCTTTCAGCATGTCTCAACTTGAACTCTGATCCCATGTCTCCAATCCACCTCACTCTATGGATTTGGGTGCTTCTCAAATCAGAGTGAGCAATACCGCAACAATCTAAGGTGCCTGGCAACAATCCAACTTTCAGGCACAGCTGGCTAAGTATCAGTCACAGATTGTCTCAATCTCTGCTTCCATTCCCACAGCAAAACGATTTCTTCTCCGAAATCAGCAGCTGTATCTTTTTGCATACAAATTATTTTCCACTCTGTCTTCTATCCATAATCTGCCATAAAAGATTGTTGTAGCTTTCTTATAAATATGTGCAACAATACAGTATAATTCTCTTAACTATTCAAGCTTTTTTAGATACTAATGTTAAATGCAAATGTAGCATTTTCAGCAAATTAGAAATGTTTATACTAAAATTATAATAAAAATTAATTGTAACATGTTATGTTATGTTAATATTTAATATGTGATTCACTTTTGAGAATCTACAGTAGAATATAAAACTGCTGCATGCAGATTAATTCATGCACAAGCTCTACAAAATACACTTTATCAGTGACACCCCTAGATTAGGCTATTTATCATTTTTTGAGAAATAAGAGTTTAGTGCTGCATATTAAACTGAACATTTATTCCAGTGGCACAGCCGAGCATTAAGGAGGCAGGATGAACTTCAATGTCAAAGACAGTGTAGACTAATTTGATGCATTCTGAATCAGGGAAACAAAGAGCAGAAAACCTGCCTACTAAGATCCTGAAAAACTATCAGAATCTGCCTTTCACTTTTTAAGCTGATTAATTCTCATCAATTTGTTTTCACAATTTGGCAAACTAATTAAATAGGTTATAGTCATTAATACTAGTGGGTGTTTGGATGTTAGGTAAAAGTAGTTTACCTTTGAAAAAGGAAATAGCACTCCTTTGATTTGACTAAAATGGCCGTTCAGTAGCATAACTATTAATTATTTAATGGTAAACTGATGACATTTTCAATAACTCATATAAGTCATATAGTACTTACTTCATCATTGTCTCATTGTCTATACCTCCTTATCCTGTATACAGGGTAGCAAGGGGCCTGGAGCCTATCTCAGGAGACTTGGGGCACGAGGCAGGGTACACCCTGAATGGGGAGCCAATCCATCTTAGGAAACACACACTGTGGGAAATTTGGGAACGCCAATTAGCCTGCATGTCTTTAGACTGTGGGAGGAAATTGGAGTATGCCAAGGAAACTCACCAAGCATGGGGAGAACATGCAAACTCCATGCACACAGACCAGAGGCCGGAATCGAACCCAGAAACTGGAGGTGCAAGGCGATAGTGCTATCCACTAAGCCACCTAGCTTCCTATAGCACTCTAATGGGAAAAAAAAAAATATATATATATATATATATATATATATATATATATATATCACATGTCAATCATGTATTAAATCTGATCTTTGTAGTAATTGTGCCACGTAGACTATAGAAGATTTAAACCTGTCTGATGAAACATAGGAAGACAAGGCCAGGAATAGAACAGAGCTACTGATTATAGTCGCCACTGAATTAATAGTAAGGTAAAGACTTTATTTATGCAAAGTGAATATACATTTAAACATTTAAAAATAAGCATCTACAGGATCAAAATTTCATAATTGTTACTGTTTTAGTTATGAACAATAATTATAGCTAAATATAGATTTACCAGCAAATTACTGTCTTTAAAAAAACTGTATAGAATATGTAATATTCACCCAAATACAGTAAATAAGTACTGAATAACTATTTCCCATCTTTTTCAGACAAATCCCACCTTTTACATTACGATTGGTTACAACAATTAAGTCTCATCTATAATTAGTTAGATCTTCACTGCACATGAAATGCAAACCAATCCTAGAGCATGAAAGTAGTGTTCCAAATGTAGTGTTGTGTTTTTCTCTGCACAATTTACCTAATGCATATTAGTGTCATGCATGCTTATTAATTATTAAGTCTTAGTGTCAAGTCAGTCAGTCAGTCAGTCAGTCAGTCAGTCTAAAACACATATGCATAAATATTCAGTACTTTAAGTGTAACTCCTTGTCTAACAATTTAAGCATAACCTGTAAGTCTAGGTTGGTTTGGGACTTTTTTTCTTAGACATATTTTTTTATTATTATAATTTTTTAATGCATTTTATTTCTCCTCCCAGAGGGTTTCCAATATACAACAGGGATATATTTTCTTAATTATCATGTAACATATCCACTTGTTTTTCTTTGCTTCAAAAGGTCATTCTGTTCAGATCACTTTTGTACTTCTAGTGGGAGTGAAGCAAAAGGTTTGTGCAATAAATGCTGAGCTGCTTAAGTTTAATTGCTTGCAGTGGCAGTTGAAGTCAATATCCTGGTCAATGGGCCATGGATCCCACAGGTTCATTTCCCTTAATTGCACTACATGTGCCTGGCCAGTGCCTAAGTACCATCATTAAAATAATTACCAAAAATAAAATAATAAGCAAAAAAAGGAGCAACAATGCAATTAAATGACAACAAACAGGCACCCCTGCACCAGTGATCTAAACAGAATATTAAAAGTCAGTTTGAATCATTATTTTTGTTTATTTATTCATATAAATGCAATACTATTGTGCCAACCACATTGCACCAGTATTTAAATAAAGCTATTTTGCAAGCCATTGTATTTAAGGGCTTTCCTGCATCTAGATTGTTTAAATCTGAATCATTATAAAATATATATATATATATATATTTTTTATTTATATTTTTTACATCTTGATTATCAAACCGTGTATGTAAAAAATTGCACTCCCAGAACAAACACACCAGGAATTGATAGTGTTCCTTCACTCTGTATATAATGGCATAAAAATGTATGCATCATTTAACTGAACCCATATTATAAAAAAAACTTGGTGTGGAAAAGTAGCAATCATTGGTTGACTCTTCATTTTTCTTTATGGATTAAACCATTTCCTGAGGATGCTACAGTATGTGCGTGAGTTTATGAATCTTATACTCGAGGCCTTTCATGCAGAAAATCTAGATCATAATTTGAATCTATTTTGTCATACGTTTTAAGATCAAATAGAATTTATTGAGCAGTGTAGTCTCAAATTGATGGATATGGGAGAACTATATCTATCAGGAACTGAATTTGAGGAGACGCAGGTGCAGGTACAAACATATTTTTATTAAAAACACACTCACGCTCAAACAAATCAAACTTGGGCAATTAAGGTCACAATCCAAAACAGGCAAGGGTCAGCCGATCAATAACCGGCTAAACTGGGCTAGACTATACTCGGAAACAGGAACTAATTTTGTCACACACAACTTGGCAATCCCAGCAAACCAAGGCTTTGTATTATTCTGGATTTTACTTGCAGAAGAAGTTCCTTAACAACGGTATATCTATTTCTATCATGATGTGATTGCAAAGCATCTCGTGTGTGTGCGTCTTTAGAATTCCAGTGACCTTGACAGGTTGTGTTGGGAGTTGTAATTCTCACCTCATTAAGAAAGAATTTTGGCCAATTTTTCTTTAGAATGTTGTTACAGTTCATTGATGTTTTTGGGAATTCACATATGCATAGCTCTGTATAGCTCATAGATCCTGACACAGCATTTCCATAGGATTTGGGGTCTGGATTTTGACTAGGCCATTTCAAAACCATGATTCCTTTATTTTCAGACACTCTGATGTAGATTTTCTGGTGTACATTGGATCATTGTCCTGTTGCATGACCCAATTCCGGTCAAACTCCAACTCTCTGGCCAAGCTGTTGCATTTTTTTTTTTTGACAGAAGAGGTAAACAAACTGTACTTGATCAGTCTTCTTCTAATTGTGCTGTTGTGGACTTTAACATTCAACATGCTCAGTGAGGCCTGAGATGTAACTCTTGCATTTATTTTAATTATAATTTTTTTTT
Organism: Heterobranchus longifilis; assembly: GCA_028570985.1. Lineage (NCBI taxonomy): Eukaryota > Metazoa > Chordata > Actinopteri > Siluriformes > Clariidae > Heterobranchus > Heterobranchus longifilis. The sequence goes on from JAOVVB010000030.1 coordinate 8,737,639, forward strand.
TTTCTCTGAACATTGCATGGTCTGACCTGGGTGAATGTGTGGAAATATTTTTAACCTTTCCAGATGGATGTGCAGCATCAATTGCTTCTCTAAGACCGCCGCTTATGTCTTTCCATATTGGCATTGTGCTAACACACAAATGAATGCTCCAAACAAAGCCTCTGCTTTTATAGAGGTGTGCACACCTGCTGATGTTTAATTAATCAATGGCTGATGGTTTACAGCACCTGGCTGCAACTTACCCTCCTAAATCCTGTGGAAGGAGTAAGGGGGTACTTAGTACTGCCCAAATTTTTTTTTTCATTTTGGCTTTATTCTTGTAAAATTCATAATGGCACGTTGAAAAAAGTTATATGCTGATTGTCTGAGGTTGTAGATCTGCTGCAATCAGTTTCTGCACAAAAACACATAGTATTCTCCTCTTTTAACCCTAACTTCTTAACATGTAGAAGGTGAAGAGGAAAAAATGTGTAAAGAATAACCCCTGGAGTGCCCAGAGACTCTGTGTTCCTGGCTATTGTGTCAGTGTCGTGGCTATTCTGGTCTTTTGTTGTTTGATGTACTCTTTTGTTGTTTTTCAAATTATTTATTAAAAGTCTTAACATCTGTGATCATGCCGTGTTGGTCAGGAGCACCGCACCCCCGCCTGAGAACATGTTTCAGTGGCTATGTTCCATAGGTAACACAAAGCAAAGCAGAATATGCATTAGGATTATATTGAACACTTTTCTATTCAGGTTTATGATAATTTCCCCTTCAGAGAAAACAACTGCCTGGGGCTCATACATATACTTTTCCTTTTCTATTAAAGTTTTTACATAAACATATAACATGATCTTTCACCTCTTGAGGGCTGGAGATATTTTGCCTTAACATGCAACCATGATCTTAAAGCCTCCACGAATTTCTACTAGATGCACTGACTCACTTTTAGTAAACTCTTAGTAAAGTCTCTTAGTAACGTCTATTCTAGAAATGCTGGGCATGATATGGATACACCCTGGATGTAACATCAAGCAGTAGCAGGGACCCTTGCACACAGATTCACACCTATGGGCAATTTATCCAATTTTCTAGTGGTGGGAAGAAATTGTTGAACCTGGATGAAACCCACATAGACAGGCTCCGCCCAGGCAATAACCCAGACTCAGAATCAAACCACAGGCCCTGAAGCTGTAAGGCAGCAATGCTATCCTTACCTCTCATAAGGTAAAGTGGAAAAAAAAAGAAAAAACTCTCTCATCCTTGTCCTCCTTCTCCACCTCCTCCTCTTCCTCCACATGCGTGGGTTATTATAAAACCTAAATGTCATATTTGAAGTTAAAATTGAGCCCATAAATACAGCTTTTGATTACAGTATTTGCTCTCAGCTCTAGCAAGCACAAAAACATTAGGTGAATCAAACCCACCTCTAAAGAGTGTGTTGTCTGTTTTATAGAAAATATGAGTTACTGTTAAAGATATTAACTTTACCCAAGCCTATTTAAACACCATAGATGATTTTAGCAAGGCTTTCGATCACTCGCTTTCTCAAGTTATGCAGAGTTAAAATATCTTTTTGGGGAAAGTGCTCTAATGGTCATCTTTGGCTGACAGCTTTTTAGGCAAACAAATGCACACCTTTATATAACTGGGCACTAGAAGAACATTCTCAAGCTGTTGTTTTGGTCATTTCTGTGAACCGTGGTAGATGGCACCACACATCATTAACTACAGACCTAGTATAGGGAGGTCAGGGAGAGCTTAAGTAAACACTCTAGACAAAGATTCGGCCAAGAAAACATTTGATACACTGCTAGGTGATCTGATAAAAAGTCTTGGCAGTTCAGGTAAAGTGGGCAAGTCAGTTTTTGGAAAAAAAAATTAAATGTATACAAAACCAATTTTTTCTAAACTTCAATGTAGTCTGTAAATTCTAAAGTGACTGAAAGTTTTGTCACCTTCTGCTAGAAAAAAAGAACAGCTTGCAAAAGACATATTACTCATAAAGCAACAGTGTAGTGCAGTTTGAGACCAAAGACCCAGGAAATTGTTGACAAGCATCTCTCTCCAAGATTAATATGATTCCCTTATGCATGTTTAAGTGTGCAGTGTTGGCCAAAAGTATAGAAACGAAAGTCAACTTCACTGCTTTAATGACAGACATTCTCATTAAAAAAAAATTAAGATAAGATTTTTTAAAATATATTATGCAAGGAAATTGCTCTACAAAAATCAATATTTATTATAAAGTCGTCTGTTCTTCAAAACCTGGTGATTATGGCTGGGTATAGAGTCAAAGACATCTACAATACTCTGGTGTCACTCGTTCAACCAATGCCTGCTTGATTGCTTCCTGAAGATCATGTACTGTATAGAAGACAGTTTCTTGACTGCAACTGCTTTAGTGAACACTGTACAAGTTTCTGGAGGCATGTTATGAAGGGGTATAAAAAAATTGAGATTTGCATGCCATAGATCTAGTCACAATTATCTGTACGTCCTCTCTCAGATGCCTTAAAAACCTGGCGGTAGAATTCGCTATTGACGGTGCATGGGCCCCTGGGGACGAATTCTCAATGCACAATGCCGCGAATGTCAAAAACGACGATGGAGTTGATGGGCTCTTCCACTGTAAAGACTGTTGCTTCGTCTCAGGGTTGTACCCATTTCGTCACCAATAATGATCCTTACTGAGCATGTTTAAATCGTACGTGAGGATTAACTGGACTGTTCCATATGACACACCAACAATGGCAGCAATGTTGTCGATTGTTCTCTGACGATCATCAAGCACAAGTTACCAAATGACATTTTTATGGGTTGAGTTTGTTGAATGTCTTCCTGATCTCTTATTGTCTTCCAGTGCTCTTTCCTGACAAGCACATGGAAAAATCTAAAAAAAAAATAAAAAAAAAAGGATGTATGATCTAGAGTCCCTGTTTTGACCCCAAGTATCTAGGTATGAATTAATGTTAGTAAAGACGTGTGTGTGTGTGCTCACAGTGCCATACTAGTGACCCTATCCAGAGTGATTCGCTTATCTTGCAAATGTGCTCCAGGTCCAAGATGGTTCAAAGCTCATTAGATAAAAATGAATAAATAAATCTTGCAATGCATTTCCTTTTAGGTCCACACTCACAACCCAGGGAGCTGAGCTTCACAAAATCGTGTCAACCCAACTACCTGACTCAACAAGCACAACCCAGCAACTTTGTTGGGAAAAAAATAACCTTGCATGTTTTTCACTGCGGTGCATGCTGTGATGAATTCGTGTTACACCTTGTCAGGTAAAAATATAAGCTCTTCAATGCCCCCTCCATGTTTCTAATGCAGGTTTGAAAGGTTTAAATGCAGCACTTTTCATTTCATGGAAAAGTTATTTTGAAGCACTCCAAGTGATTTATTTAATGATAGAGTTATTTATGAGGATTTTATTTCAATATTTATGAGAAGTGTGGTATGACAAGGCTACCCAGATGTAACTGAAAAGAAATGCAAGTGCTATTTTTCAGCTCAGAGCGCTAGCCACAGGTTTAGGAAAATGCCGGCTATGTAGCTGCATTTAATCTTTGTTGCACTTCTTGTGTATACACACTCAGTGCCCCAAGGTTCCTTTTGGCTGCCTGATCTATTCTTTTTGTCGAGTTTATCCTCTCCTCTGCATTTCAGTCATGCGGGTAGTGTGAGTGATGAGCTAAATCAGGCAGAGTTATTAGCTGTTGTAGTTTCAAGCTTAGAGACATTGTTCAGAATCTTGACTGATCACTGGATCACTGAGCGTTTTTAGCTGCTTTGCTTTCCAGCTCTACACAGCTGATCCCTGATCTTTTTATTCGATCTAGCCTAAAACACTATATGCAGAAACTAGACGTATGTACAATAAAAGGCATATGCAAATAACTTTTTCCTTTCACACGCAAAGTATACTGTAGAATTGCTGTGATGACTGTTTGCTTAAGACAGAGCATCAGGTACAGTAGAATTTGTGCAGTTTTATAAGGAGATTAGCTGCTTAGTTTTATTGATCATTCTGCAGCACCAGCCACAGTCTTTCTGAGAACTTTGTTGCATCTGCTTCTTTTTTGATGCATGCAAAATAAAAAAATAAAAAAGAAATAAAAAATTAAGCTTTCTTGCCTCTCTCTTTTTTTTTGTCTGCAAAAGGTTATTTTATATATCCTGCTTTCCTTTCTTGCCTACAGACTTTTTCCCCTGTAGGCTTATTTAATTATTTATAATAAAAAAAACCTACAGGGTTTCCAAAACTATTGCATAACACTGTACTGTATATCTGATATTACAAAATAAGTTCATATTTGCATGTTAAAAGTATCTTCAGATAGGTGTGTATCCCAATAAAAATGTGTTTATAGGTTATAAATCATATAACTATATAATAGTCCAATTGCTGTTTAAGCTCTTGACTATAGTACTAAACAATATACTTAAACAATATTAGTTTATTAGCCAAAATAACAAACTTTCAGCAATATTCCAGGGCTATGTACATCACAGAAAGTATGTAAATGTATCTAACAGCAGACTGCCTTTGAAACAACACTGATCTGTTTTTAAGTGTCTCTGTTTGACTCATTTTCCTTAATTACTGGGCATTTATTGACTCTTTGTCTTTGCCTGCAGACTCTAAGGACATTCATTTGCAGCTCTGTGAGTTCATTTAGCACAACTAAACGTATTTAAATGGTTAGAACTATCTAAAGGATTTGTGCAAAATGCTTATCCAATAAAAAGTGATTAAAAGTGATGATTTGTGTCACTGACTAATATTAATTAGGGCATTAAGATCTTCTGTTTACCATAAAAACAAATTAATAATTTTTAGTAAATACAATATAATGTATATGTTTGTGTACTATTTGTTTGCACTAACTGATATGGCAGAATGTAACCATAAAGTCACATTTGAAATGGATCAAAAATGTGCTTTTTATTTATAAGAGCAGAATTTCAAATGGAGTGAAAACACAAGACAAGACAAACAAAAAACAAAACCAGACTAGCTTTAACAATGAAAGGTCTGGCACATAAAGAATCAAATTAAATAAACGACTTAATCATTGGTGTGTGTCTAGTGTCTGCTTTGGTGATGGGACACAGGTGTGCTTAATCAGAATCCAGGGGAGCTGGAAATTAATCAGGAGATCTAGAGTATCCATGCTTGTACTCCATAATGCATTCTGGGAAGTGGAGTCTGTTGCTGAATCAGTGTAGCCATAGCACATGCACATATTTATTTAAGATAATCTAAGCCTATTTGAGTAGATTAATACTATTGAAAAATATGTAATTAAATTGCACTGACTTTTTGAGAATACAAAATACCATTATACAATAGCCACCCTATCGCACAGAGCACTTTGCACTTTATGATCATAATCACTATCTGAATGATATAATTTAAAACCCTCTGCAAGGATGTGCAACCTCACTCACACATCTTCTATAACACTTTATTTGGTATACATGGACATGGGGGACTGGATTCTATCCCAGGAGATGGGGTACACCCTGCGCAGGGTGCCAATCCATCACTGGGCACACACATACCTGTACACTACGGGCAATTTCAATGCACTACGGGATAGACTAAATTGCATGGAAACCCACCAAGCAAGGGGAAAACATGCAAATCAACTGTGCTAACCACCATGCCACTGTGCTGCCGGATTGTGCAACCATTCACATATATTCTAATGGGATCTTAGTAATTTATTTTAATGTAGTAAGCTTTACATTTAATTAATTCAACATTATGAACTTATGATGTTGATAGTAACTGGAATATGCAATGTTATATTTACAAAATGATCACTCAGTAAATTAATTAGGAGTTCAGTCTAATTCTGTTTTCCCGCTAAAAAACCGCAAGGTTGACCTTGATATTGAGATTCATTAGAACAAGAATTAGATGAATTCCTTTGACATTCGAACAACGCAATTCTATACAGCTATGTATGATAAAGTATGTGGAATAATTAGAAAAGCAGACAATATTTATAATATTGCAATATTCACTTTCTGTGAGCAATCCACAGGTGAACTATTTTCTCCACTTACTGTATGTTGCCATCTTACTCCTTTACATGAGTCCATGAGACACCCTTCCATAATTAGAAAGCTGTCTAAATCAATGGATCTTTCACAGGCTAGACTCCATGGATAATGAGTGCAGGATAATCAGAAAAATACCCTGTTAGGTGTCTAACATAATGTGGAAACACCTGGAATATGGTGGGTTATTTGAGGGAAGAAAAAAAAAAAGAATAAACTTTGCAATAGTCAGAAAAAAATGTGTTTTGAAAATCAGTTTTGAAAATTTCCTTTAAAAGTGGTACCTAAAATAAGTAATTAATTAAAGATTTTTAAAAAACTGCCATTTGTGTTGATCGCACAAGGTTAAGCTTATTGTGAGTGAGTTCTGGTATAATCCTTTTTTGGTTCTATTTGGTTTATATTTAAACTTACTTTTCAGAAACTTTTTTCATTTTTTTTTTATCACTCATGTGGATTGTTTTAACATGCACTTATCTTAACCAACAAATTTTAATTGTCCTAAAAAAATAATAAATTCTCACCATTTTCACTGTGCCACAAAGTGATAAAGTGATATGCATTTAGACAGATGTTAATTCAGAGAGTAAAGGCACAATATGAATTTCAGAGAAAAGGTCGGCTTTATCAGACAAGTGCGTCGTCATGGAGATGCCAGAAAGATGATAAATTAATGTCTGTTCCATGACTCGCTCGCTGTCATGACACAGAGCTAACAAGTCATCATAGCCAGAGGCCATGAACAAGTCTTCTCTTTCTGGTTAGGAGGTGTAATTATGCAGAAGATAAGATTAAATATAATCAGCATGTCAGCTTGGAAAATGTAGAGGTGGAGGTAGTGCTTTACAAAATGAAGGTCAACGCCAATTATCTAGGCATGAACAAGTACATTATTCTTATTAATAATTAGTACTGTCAGCTCAGGTTTGCTGTATGCCTTTTTATTTCTTCAGAATAGAATTCCGGAATGGAAAAGATTTTTGTCTCCTCAATTTTCACTTTATTAATGCACTTTCTTATTATGATCTAAAATAATAATCACAATATCATTAGACTCAAAACTCATTAATAAACCAAAATGGCTAGGAGTGTGTTAAACTAGGAGGATGTATGTGTATGTTTATATAATTAAGGGAAGTCATTTTATGTTATTTGTTTGGGACACAGACACAATCTCAGGGTTTAAGTCTAGGCTGAAAAGCTGATTTAGATTTGTCTTAAGCAAAGATGCAGATATGGGGGACTTATAAACAAAGAGTTTTATGATGAATTGGTATGCTTGGATTCAGTCTTTCCCAGGGCACCATCATGTCTTTGTTTCCTTCTGGCATATCTTACTGTTAGCTCTCTCTCTCTTTCTGTCAAACTATACATGGCACTCCTGAGTTACCAGTGACCCAGACCCTTCTGCCCTCAGCACCTGTCTGACATACCCTGTTGCCCCACTTCTGGCTGGAGTTCTCATGGCAAAGAAGCCTCTGGCTGCTGAGAATGGCCATGGTCTGCTTGGGATGCATGTGGTGACCAAGGACAGTTCCTCTTGAGCATGATCTTGGACTCGGCTCATGCAGCCAGTTTTTTTGGGGGGTTGTGACTGCAATCACCCAATAGATAAGGACTGAAATTCCCATGAGCATTTTTGTACAGTTTTTCCAACAGTGAAAGTGGACACCTTTTCTGTTAAATTGAACTTTCAACCTCATAGCACACAAATATAACAGGGACTGATATATGTGCATGCTGAGTCTGGTTCCACTCAAGGTTTCTTCCTATTGTCATCTTTCTCAGCTTGGTCATTGGGGACAAACTGGTAGTTGTAGTTCACACTTTTTCTCATACATTTTATAATCTACACAGGATGTAAAGCTCAGGTACAGGAAACTGTCCACTCTCTCAACTCTCCACTCAACTGTCCACTCTTTCCAGAGTTGTCTAGCTTTGTAATCTTATCCAAGCTCATGACAACAATGTCATCAGCAAAATTTACAATGGTAAACAGAAAAGAAAAAAAAAACTCAGGCAGTTGGATGGCATTGACCGGTACCACTGGGTTTAGTCATGTCCCATTAAAGCAGGTGAGATTCAATTCAATTCAATTCAATTTTATTTGTATAGCGCTTTTAACAATTGTCATTGTCGCAAAGCAGCTTTACAC
>JAOVVB010000030.1:8749162-8759685 GCA_028570985.1 Heterobranchus longifilis
GTCATTTACTACTTTAACGAGTGCTGTTTCTGTGCTGTGATGAGGCCTAAATCCTGACTGATACAGTTCATGTATGCTATTTCTATGTAGATATGAGCATAGCTGCTCCGCTACTATCTTTTCCAGTTTCCAGTCCCGAATGTCACTCTATAACTTAACCCTGGCCTTGAGGTTATTAAGCCTTTTCTCCAGAGACTGGATGTTGGCTAGCAGGATGCAGGCAGAGAAGCACAGCATTTGCAAGCCCTCAGACTGCCCTGCCAGCTTGTTTCCTTCTTGGCCACCACTTCAGGTCTTTTTTTTTTTTTTTGCCTCATGACCTCATCTGGCCAGCGGGGATTTGGTTATAGAAGAAGGTAAAAGAATAGCAATAGGTTAATGATTTATAAACTGATAAAAATCACACTATTTCTATTAGATGTAATAGTCATACTGAATAGGAAAAGAGGTTAGAGTAAGGGGAAGTACAATAAATAAACAAAAACAAACAACGTGTTGATGGCAACTGCACTAGTGTCATCTTGTTTTGCCCCTTTCCTTTTAATGGAAACATAATTTCTCCGGCACTACAGTACTTATCAGTTTATGCTCCCATTTATGTGCCCATGTCAACCAATGAACCAGAGAAATTCTTCAGCACAGGCTGTCTCCAGTCCTGCTTTCACAAATGAGAGACCTCTCCAAGCTTTTCTCATTAAAAAATGTTGTGTGAACCACACCATAATTAAGTTGATGAATGTTACTGGCTCTCATTGCACCTATAATAATTTATGGTTGAGGTGACCTGAGTCACTGCCATACACATGGAGCATCAAAAAATGAACACGACACCAGCAACACAATTTATCTTCTATTTACTCATGCTCACATATAAATCTGGGTACTGTGTCAGTGCTTAGACAGGATTTAAGACAGATAATGAGCATCTCAGTTTCAAAGCAAGTACATATGTCTGAAGTCATTTTTAAAAACTGGCATGAAGATGAGAGCTCATAAAATGATACAGAGTAAGTGTGTTTGATAACGTTTCTCTTAAAACTGCAGACAGTGACCGAACTTCAAAACGAAGTGCAGCCAACAAGGTTATAAAAATTATTTTACTGAAAAACAAAACAAAACAGAAGTAATCACATATCAAGACTAATTTATTGATTCATCCTCATTAACTCTTTAATACAGGTTGGGTATGAAGTGTTTTCCAACTAGAGATTGAATCTAGAGATTGATGTATGGGCACAAATATGAAAATAGTTTTTTGCCATGGGTTTTTATTTTATTTTATTTTTTTACATCAAGCAAAGGAACTGGGTTTTCAGTCCACCACATTTAAGTACAGTTCAAACCCAGAAACTGATACCTGGGCCACATTAACTACTTTTATATACTACCATATTACATGTGTCAAAAAAGCACACACTTGAAGATTATGTATACAAATATGTAAAACAGTTATCATTGTTGAAGGAGAAGGAGAACACAGAAGGAGTTAAGTTTGGATTTTAACATTGGATTTTACACACTGCTCATAACAATCAATCTGGGATGATAATTGTTTAAGACCAGCCAAAAATTGGGACACCTTTTGTGATTGATGAGAGGAGTATAAATGTCCCAGACATAAGGTGACCCTTGGATGATTATGTGTTTCAGTGATTAGGTGGTTGAAAATCCCATTTACAGCTAAGTCTAATCTCTCTGGCAGAAGAAACATGGTAAATCAAAATACAGTAATGTTTGACATAAAAGATTCAGGAACGTAGCATACATGTAAACATACAGTACCCGTCAGAAAATGTGTGCTTTAAAGTTTTCTATGTTGGATTTTTCTCGACAGGTGAGGTAGGTGTTTGACTTTTGTACTCTCTTCATTTGAACTCATTGTTACCTAGGATTAATGTTCTTTAGTGTTGATTTTAGCATGATTGAAGCAGGTCTGAAATGATTTGTTCTCTTACTGTAGGCAATTAGTAAAGCTTAATTTCAGGCTCCCTTAGCTACATATATTGAAGGCCTATCCAGTTCAAAATGTAGTGTGCTTTAAGGTTCTTCTAAGTTTGATTTTTCTCCATTGGTAAAGTAGGTTTTTGACTTTTGTACCACAATATTCTCTTTTCCATTCTCACAAGCCTTGGAATCTTTGGCATGGAAAAGCAAAACTAGAAGATCTGTCATACTGTATAAGGTGACAAGGCAGAGGATCCTCATTTGCTCCACGCAGACTCTCCACTAGTGTCCCACAAGGCTCAGTACTTGGTCCTCATTTGCTCTCCCTCTATACTCGATCTCTTGGTGAGGTCATATCCTTGCACAGCTTTTCATACAATTGTTATGCAGATGATGTGCGTAGTGTTCTATATCAGTAAACAGTCACATGACTGAAAATGTATGCTTCAGTGCTATTGGTTCATATATCAGGTAGTGGGATCTAAGCATGCTGGTCCGCAGCTTCAGACATGCTAATGTTAAGCTAAAATGTGCTCATGTTCTGTGCTCAAGTAACTGTGAGTAAAATGTATTTGTTAGACAAGTTATGCATGCATCCTGAGCCTTTATCTGCACCTCACTAAAGGAGTGAAACACAACAGTGCAACTCATTCTCTCCTTTCCTCCCTCAGACACTCGGTTTCCACCTGGATCTCAGTTTGTTTGGCAGACATCTCATCCTGGACAGCAGCCTATTAACTGAAACCTAATCTCAGTAAAACCAAACTGATGTTCCACCCTGTCATGATCTTATGACCTCAATGGACAATAATCATACCACTCTTTTAGTCACTGCCCACTGCCCCGTCTTTTACCCCACTAACATTTGCTAACCTTGCTCCCTCTTGTTAATTTCTTATTTATAACATCAGCACATCCAGTTATCTCCTCACAGACCACACACAGAGCTTGTTCAGTGAAGACTGGGCTATTGCAACTCCCTCCTGGCAGGTCTCAGGTTCTGATTTAGAATGCAGCTGCATGGCTTGCTAAGTTTTCTTACACCACCCCACTTCTCTGTTCCCGCCACTGGCTTTCTGGAGCTGCCCACATCAAATTCATAACACTAATTCTTGCCTACAAAGATAAAAATGGCCCAGTACCCTTACCTCTCAGCTCTAATCACACCCCACATTGCACCATGTTTTACCCGATTTACCATCACTGATCGACTGTTCTCACCATCTTTCAGGAATTGAGGAGTACATGCATCTAGACTGTTTTCTGTTCTGGCTCCTAGGTAGTGGAATAAACTTCTGTACAGCTGAGACACTTTAAGTGATGAAAAAAAGACATACTGTATCTATTCCTTAGATATAGTTTAGTGCAAATTTGTGCCATAATTAAAGAAATTATCTTAAGGCATTGCCTTGATATTGTGTTTACAACAATGGACAAATGTGGTCACTGTGACCTTATCCTTTGACCACCAACATTTAATCAATTCATCCTTGAGCCCAAGTGGATGTTTGTGCTAATTTTGTAGAAACTCCCTCAAGACATTGCAGTCAAAAGAATGGCATGGATGTTTGACCTCAGACCCCCAAAATTTAATCAGCTGATTTTTTAGGCCAAGTGGATATTTGTGCCAATTTTGAACAAACTGCCTCAAAACGTCACATTCACAAGAATGGGGTTGACATGACATCACAGGGACCTTGACCTCTGATGCCCAAAATAGGATCAGTTCATCACTCCAGCCATGTAGACATTTGTGTTAATTTTGGTTAATAAATTATCTTACAGCATTTCTGATACAGTATATCGTATTTATAGCAATAGGACATATGGACAACCTGAAAACATAATGACTCCAGCTACAGCTGTCACCAGCATAGCATAAAAAAAATATCTATTATAAAGAAGGTACACAGATACCAATATTATACTCAGGGTCATGCTGATATTCATTGTGACCTTTAGTGTGATATTACTTTTTTACACAAATGACAATTATCAATATGAGATTAGGATTTGTTTGTTCATTTAACCAGTTATTTTGCTCCATCGACAGGGTGGAATCCCAAATAGTGATGAATGGAAAGCTAGTGTTTTAGTTGTGCTAAGTGTGCTATGATCCCTTGTTCCGCACACCAAGTAGTGCCCTTGATTAGGGGTTAGAGAGGGATTTGGGATTCAGTCTTGTGTTCGAAGCTAGTTAGCTTTTAGTACTTTGTGTTAGCCCTATATAAAACAATATAGACGATTCAAAGGCAATTTGGAACAATGTAAAAGTAGTTACTGAGGGTCTAAGAGTTTTTACATCCTCCCCTCACTGTCAGTGCCACCCCAACTCTCCCACTCTGTCTGGTGAATAGGTCAGACATTAGCTGACAAGATAAAGTGATCCAGATACAACTGATATCTCAAGGCCTTGTGTCTATGGCATAGCATTTCCTTTTCAAACAGGATCATGCTGAATTGATGCCTGGGGTGCCAATGCCAATGCTGAAAAATGAACCAAACTGCAAACTCATTAAGTAGGAGATAAAAAAGCATGGTCATGTCATTTCACACATATACAGGGAAACACACAATCTCTGCACTCCTGCAGCTCACACCTCCATGCTAGCTCACTCCGGTTGAGCTTGTTGCTAGGCAACAATCATTGTGTCAATGATTAAAAAAGTTTGATTTGTGAAGTTTCGCCCAAAAGTGTATGCGTTCCAAATATGCATTGAAAAATGATTCATGTCTGTCGGTGAAATGACAAGTACAAAGTTCTACTAAGTTACAAAAAAACACATTATTGATAGTATAGATGATAGATGAAACATCTTTTGATGAACATATTATTTTTATATAATGAATATTAAATATTTTTCAGTTATATGTGATATAATATGCAGGAGATCTAAATTTGCAAGGAATCAGGAAATTAGAAATAAGCACGGCCTTTTAAAAATGTATGATTTTTAAATGCATATATAAAACAGTGCACAAAAGGGCAGTAAGTGCCAGCTATTCTGCTTCTTGCATTTCCAGCATCAGTCATAATAAAGGTAAAGCACTTAGAGGTCAGTGCTCAAATCAGATTTCAACAAAGAAATATTCATATATGCATCCATACTAGATTGAATATAGCTCTGTGCACTTTATATGCCCTCAGCTGACTCACTTCAGTGAATATCCCCAATGAAAAAAATAAAATATTACACTAGCCATGTGCACTCTTTCACTTGCTTTCATAATATGGCCATTATTGGAAAGTTTCAGTTTATATTGCTTCTGTCTACTCTGTGGGGTGACACAGGGTGAGAGCGTATAAGGACAACACAGAGAGATGTGTCAGGGTCTGAAGGACTGGGAGAGATTCGTGACTGTGTGTGTGTGTGTATGCACGCACTTGTGTGTGTATTAATGATATTTATGCAACTTTCACAACCCACTGGAACAATAACACAGAATAATGATAATTTCATGACTTATGATACACGGTGTAATACTTTGTTCATTCACTGGTAAAAAATACATGTAAAAAAAATTCCAGATTTTTTTTAATGTCTGAAGCTTTTTCAGTAATGCAAGTTGAAAACCTGGTTGTTTATATTGTCTTTGTGTGTAATGTGCTAATATAACTTTCTATAATGTAAAAATGTATGGAAATACTTACATGTAGCACTGTACTTACATGTAACAATGGACAAATGTGAGGTCACTGTGACCTTATCCTTTGACCACCAACATTTAATCAATTCATCCTTGAGCCCAAGTGGATGTTTGTGCTAATTTTGTAGAAACTCCCTCAAGACATTGCAGTCAAAAGAATGGCATGGATGTTTGACCTCAGACCCCAAAGTTTACACCATGATTATTCAGTGATGATGTTATTGCAATAATAATAATAATAATAATAATAATAATAATGTTCATTAACCATGTTTTTTTTAACATATCCAAAATAAGCATAACAGCTTCAGGTCAAGAAAGACCCTTACCCGTTTCCACTGCACTCCTGCCCAGTTGTGCATATTCTTATTGCTTCCACCTATTATTTTGCAGACCTAGTGGGAACGTGTCTCCGTGTGATGGGCTTAACCCAAGATCAGAGTAGAACCAGAGACCCTGGTATTTTATATATATACAATTCATGCAACTATATATAATTGCATGTACTTTGCATGAATTTTGAAAAAGAGCTTCTTAAAGGAATCATATGTAAAGCTTCACCCTTGCTTGTAATTAACTAGGTAGTGGGCAGGGACTGGCAAGACCAAAATGGGGGAAAATTGAGTAAACCTATCTAATTGGTGTTCACGCCTTTGTGCTGCATAATATCATATAGTAAACACAATCCTTTTTCTTGGGACTATACTGTCCCAGAGAATTCAGTTTCATTTCTAATAAAACACACTTTCTTTTAGATAATCCATATGTTTGATTAGCCAGATTAGATCTGCCAAATTAGGAACTGAATTCTGTGGAAAGTTAAATCTCTAAGAACAAGGTTAATGATTATTGCCTTACAAGAGCTTTAACTTCTGAAGATAAATCTCAAGGCATAAGGGCTTGAGCTTACAAAACCTTGCATCACATCTATCCAATTAAGATATTTTAATGTTCTTTCTTCATGAATTGGGGAAATTTCATATACTCTGGAGAAATACTGATCAAAAACTCTTCCGGGTCCTTTGTATGACTAAAGGTTTGTAGAATCTTAGAACAGTTTCCTAACAGGTAAATATAGAACCATCAATGGGTTCCTTGGAAGGACAAATAAAGGATTCTATTTTTTCCTATTTTCATTTGGATGATTGAGACAACATCTGCACAATAAATCATAAACAGTATACTGCACAAAAAAAGAGCGAACAGGAATAGCATTTAAACAAGTGCTGTGTAAATAGTATCATATGCTACCGGTTGCCATGGTATTTCGATTTTAGTTCCCTTTCCCATGAAAATATTCTATTTGTCAGGCCCTAGCCAGTCTGGGTCAGCCGAGCCTTAATGACCTCTGCAGTGATGAGAACTGGAAAAAAAAAAGAATAAAAAGTCTATAAGTAATGAGTGCTGATAGCAATATATCACTTGACCATTAGACAAGGATAAATTTATTGCTGTTATTACACAGTGCCCTCTAAAAAATATTGGGTCCACAGACTTATACATACTATATCACTTATATGAAAGATGAAGTACTGTAGTTGAAATTCTCCACTACTTTCTTTCCAGCACTTTTGTGGGGAATGCACTTTACTGATTCATTCTGAGTCAGTTTATAAATTGGAATGTTTGGTTTTGGCTTTGATGAGATGGATAAGCATGCATTTCTGGATTGTTCCCAAACTCTGGAAGATGCATAAGATTTAACCAGTATTATGAATTTCTTTACATAAATAGGTTTGGTCCTATTTTCATTTTATTACTTGAGTATGTGTTTACATATTTAGGATTATAGACTGTAAAGTCTGCCACAAGCTTGGATATGTGCATAAAGTAGTTTAAAGCAAGTCCACAATCATTGCCAAAAGATCATAAATGGAACAAAATGTCACAAATAGCTTTTTACTACAATTCTAATATACTAAGTACTAAAGGCAAATCAGGCAAGAGTCAATAATCATTCCTAGCAGTATAATAAAGGAATATCATACTAGAAATACTGACATCATAATGAATATTTACTTGACTGTGCAGGGACATGCAGAGACCTTTAGATAAGCAGACTCTCAGTTTTAAAAACAGTGATATTTAAGCAGACAGGAACAAACCACATCGATATATATCGTATTAAGATAAGCATTTATAAAATTATGCCATACTCGTGAAGTGGGTAGCGTTGTTGCCTCAGAGCTTGAGGGTTACTGTGCTTGTGGAGTTTATGTGCATTTTCTATAATCTCAATGCTCCTGGGATAGAATCTGGATACACCGCCTCTCTGACCAGGATACAGCAAAAATAAAAGACAATATAAAATTTAAAGAAAAAAAAAAAGGCCAATAAATAAATAAATATGTAAGTAAGTATGAATAAATAAATAAATAACATCTCTCATATAACCCTATCAAATATTTGTTTATATAACATTTGTTAAAATAAAATGTTATGCATGATGAATAAAGAATGTTCACGAATATAAATGGCAGCTAGAAAGAAGCTAATACCAGTGTTAACTTGTGATATAGTTTCTTTAGGTTAGCCAGCTAGTAAGATAGCTTAATATAAGGTATTTATGCACGACATGATAAGGATATGTGGAGATATTTTATTAACAAGGCATCACATTGGTTATAACACTCATCCTTAATCATTTCTACAACTTTAAAGTAATGTTGTTCCTGAGAAGGCAAATCTGGTGTGAATTTCGCATTTCAGTTCTATCTACAGGTTTTTAATGGGTTTAGGTCAGTGTTCTTTGCAGACAAGTTCTTTCATATCCACCCTTTGTAAACCATGTCTTTATGGACCTGAGCAACATTATGTGGCAATAAAATGAAGTCAGCTAATAACTTGACCAGGTTATCCCATCAGTGGAGCTTTTCTTCGCGGATGGCATGGGCATATTTCAGGACTCAAATAGTAAAAGACTTTTACTAGGTTCTGGGAGAATGAGAAATCATTTTCACACATGATTAGGCCACCACATTGCATGATTTTATTAAAGCTAAAGGAGGACAAATAAAAGATTACAGTATACACCTTTTTTTGGCCAGGCACTGTAGTTGAGTGCAGCTCATTTGTTGCTAAATCACTGCTGGTCTGAGTCTGCAAACCAAACATTTCCAACCAGTGGTACTGCTATGCTCTGAAATGCTCTATAACCTACATGTACAGTACCACAAAGTATAAATTGGTGTTTAAAGAAACACCTGTCACACCTGCTGATTCAACATAAATCAGAAAATCTGGACACTAAGCTTGAAGTTCTGTTTTTGAATATATAAAGTTTATGAAGTACTGTATATTTTATTAAGTAGAGTATGCTCTTACTGACATCGCTCTAGCTGCTTTAGCTTTGTATTTTTAAATATTTCGATATTTTCAATCTGTGGATGAGTCTTTCATAAATCTAGTAGTATTAATGTTTATCCCTGTTTAAAGTAATGCATAAATAGCAAATGCATATGCATGTTTCTCATTTTATTGGAAAAGAAAGATGTGAGTCATCAGGGATTATTATAAATGTGCCATGATTTTTTTTTCATTGCTGTACTCTGCAGCTTAAGCTTGGAGTGTAAGCTGACAGAGGTCATCCTGTGAGATCTACCTATAATGACAGACAGCACAGCATTGCACTGTTTCCCCCAGTTGGAGAAAGGCGCTTTGGCAGAATAAGTACACGCCTTGCTGACCTTATAGAAAAAGAAAGAAAATAGACTTTCAGCAGTCCATTTTCTGTGTCCCTGAGTCTGAAAGATCAGTCAGGATTCTGTCTGATGCAAAATCAACCTCAGAATGGAAATAGCTCAGGATGGAAGGATAGGCAACATCATACAGAAAAAAAACCTAAGCTATAATTTCATGGGTCAGTGTACTAACTAACTAATATATTTTAATTTAACACCAAAAATTTGTAAACATCAACAGGCCAAAATAAATTGGGTTGACAAAGCTAGTAAAGTAAAGATGAAAATCACAAAGGAAGTCCTACTGTATCTGTAAAACATTTTATGTAATTCATGGTATTTGCATGACACCAATGAGTGCATATGCAGAAAAATACCTGTGTACTATTCTTAGTGTAACTGAGAATGTACAGTGTATAAGAGTTTGTAATATATACTGTACAAGTCCTGGCATTAATCATTAATTTGTTGGTGGGAAATCTGACTGCATTTTCTTGCTCTTTATAAATCACATGTCATATCAGTGTCATATCATATCATATGTCAGTTTTATATGTATAGTATAAATATATTAACTAGTGAAAAGTTGTTTAAAATAATTTGTTTGTGAGAATGGCTTATTGCATAAAAAACCTACAGTATGTGTAGTTTTAATGTGCAGAAGAGAACAAAGATCAACCTATTTTTAACATCGTAACACAAATATGTTTCTCTAGGTATACACTGATATTCACTCTCTACTATTTCAGGTGGCATTCCTTTCAATAGCAGTCCTTTACAATGAATAATAAAATTATGTCTTGTGTTTTTTACATCCTTCTTGTTATAAAAAATATTTTTCCCCTATTATTTAAGCCATGATATCACTCTTTATATACCCCACATACATCACATACACACCCCGCCTCATGAATTTTTGCCTTAAGAACTGAAATTTTGCAAGAAATTTGCCTCGACATACAAAGCATTTTTAGCATACAAGAGTTTTGCTTTTAAAGCAGCCGGTGTCAAGATTAATCACAAGTTAAGGTTAACTGAGGTTTAATTATAACATGTATTTATTTGCACGTATATTTTTTTATTTGTTTGCTTGTTTATTTATTTTTAATTATTTGCATATGTACCAGTTGTTCACGGGGGAAAAAGTTTGTAGAAATAGTTAAAAGGTTAAAGCTACCCAGATAGCACACACACGTCGCGGAGACGTCTATGCGACGTCGTCTTTTTCATCTGGCAGATGTCTGGCAGAGG
>JAOVVB010000030.1:8772378-8782616 GCA_028570985.1 Heterobranchus longifilis
AACAACATGCATGAGGAATCACAAAGGAGTTTTCATTTTCTGCAATGGAAAAGTACTCTAACTAGTTACTTTTATCATAAAGTCACGCTGTAATGGAACTAATTACAGTAATTTTGTAATGTAATCAGTTACTTTAAAAAGTATCGTCCCCCAACACTGACTATACGATATGCTGGAAAGAGAGTAGGTGGGTAGAGTAGGAAATGTGGGTCCATCTTCTCTGGTAAAGCTTTTTGTAATGAAATCATAAAAGGAGAAAGAAAGGGGGGAAAAAACAAACAAATAAAAGATGTAATCAGAAGTGAATGCCAATTGGTTTAGAACAATGTGCCTGGCAACCATTTTGTGAAATCACAAGGGAAATACAATATTTTCACCCCCATCAACTCACAATTGGAGCAGGCACTGGGTGATATATTCTCGTAACAGAAATAAGCTAAAGATTTAAAAAGTAATGCAATTGTAAAACCAATTACCATAAGAGAGATGGAACAGAGTCAAGACACCTTATAAAGATTCCTTCCATAGCAAATAACAGCAGGGATTTTAAACACTCATTAAAAACGTGGGCCTAATACAGGAAACAACAGATCAGGGATCTTTAACTCCAGTCCTGGAGGGCAACCGTCCAACACAGTTTAGTGTTTCTTTTGCTTAAACTCGGCTGATTCAACTAATCTGTTTAAGAACATTTTCAATGCGTGTATTCTGTAAGTGTTGGTAAAATACAAACTGTGCCCTCAAGTACTGTATTTTAAGATACCTGCAATAGATATTTCAGAGATTTATATAGAAAAAAAGAATGTACAATTCATGATTAAAGCAAAGAGACATCATGGTCAGAAATTCATGCCATCGTATGCCACAATATCGTTCATTAATATTCAATATTTTATCAATCACTGAGAAGTATTGGAATAAAACTAAAGCTTGATGAAAGAATGAAAAATAAAATCGACTAAAACTGATCAGATTTTACAACCTTGATGACTCACCAAGCCAGACCAACAACACACTGTAGTGTCCCAATAATCCATCCAATTAGAGTAAGTAAATAAATAAATAAATAAAGCAACTGACCTCACTTGACCTTTTTTTTTTTTTTTCTTTTTCTTTTTTACAGTCGTATGAATTCGGTTACTGGCTTTCTTAGACAATGCAATTAAAAACCTGTGTCTTGTTTCTGCCTAAGATTTTTCATTTATCCACCATCAGTAAGCTCTTTATCCTGGGAAGATCACAGTGGATCTGTGGACCGTGGACCATGCACACATGCATGCATAGTCAAATTATGGAGTAATTTAACAGCCAATCCAACTGTTTTGTGGTTTTGGGAGGCCATAAAAACAAGCACAATTACATGTAGACAGTAACCTAATGCCAGAATCAATCAAGTCAGAGATTCTAGTTATAAACAAAAAGTATTTAAACAGAAATTAGCTTAGAAATACACCTTTCTGTCTATCTGTCATTGAGAAATTTTGGGCTTTGGGGAATTTGCCTTCACTTTTTGGATATAATTTTTTCTGACATGAAAACTTGGAGGAGGGCGGGTATGTGTTATGACAATAACAGCAAAACAAAGACGTACAGTATACTTGTTCCCTTGACCACCATGCCTGCATTCAGAGTTTGCCTTGACATTGCATACTTGCTACAGTGTAAGGCTTTGAGACATACAGAAATTAGACTCTGCACTTTGAGTAATCTTCCCAAAAAGAAAGTAAATATATTTAAATAACAGATGTCACGGCTGTCTAGTGATTATATCCCAGCGTCATACAAAGTTAAAGACCCATGCTATTGCACACCAGTGTTACAGTTCCCCAGACCTGAGCATCCAGAGCATGCCTTCATTTTCAAAGCATTCATGAATGGAACTGCGCCTTAATGACAGACAACTAAGTAAGAGTAAAAACGCTGTTGGCCCATACTGAATGTAGATAGCAAGTCTTGAATGTGCAATACATTCCTGTCTGTAGATGCCCTGGGAAAAAGGGGGAAAAAAAAGAAAAAGAAAAGGAACAAAAAAAAAATCTCAACCCGGCTTTACTTTCACATTTCCCCCCCAACGTTCTCCTCAGGGGCATGTGCAGCTTGTCTAATCTCAGCCAGGCTTGTGAAATGCGGCAGAGAGAACACTTCATCCTCTGGGTTAGAACAAGTAGAGAAAGGTGCTAATGATAAAATCCTCATCTTCTAATAAGCCTCAAAATCTCATTCCACCTCAATTCAAGGCTCTGTGGCTTCAGGTGAAAATTTCACAGGAATCGATAGTGAAAGTGTCAGCCAGAGAGATCCAGTAATGTGAACAAAGTCTGCACTTATCTGTAATCTTGCAACCTCAATGTGCAAGGAAGAGAGAGAAAAAAAGAAAAAAAAACACCAACCAAAATGCATTCCATGGAGAAAATGTAGAAAAGCAAAATGTAGCTCTGACTGCGCAGGGTGGTCTTCTGACTAGTTCTGCCCATAGCAAGACTCTTCCCAAATCCCTGTTCACCCAGAAGGAACAGTGCACCTCTGTCAGCCTCTGGCAAGTGAAACCCCATCACACTCTATGTCTTTTTCACTCGCTTTTTTATGAGTGACAGAATCGTAAGTGTCCTCGCCGCAATGTCTCATTTTCATGAAAGCTCTCCCCAGAAAAAAGAAGAAAAAAAAAAAGAAAAAGAAAAACAGCAGACGTACAGTATTAGAACAGAGAGAGTTTGGGATAACAGACACTGCTGTTTTTGTCACTGAGGAACACGTGTGATCAGAATTTTTCCTGCTTCTTCATCAGGGTGTGATCTCTTTTGACTATAACTGTTACAATATTTTCAGTAAATTAAAATAGGCTTCGATTCTGGTTTGTCAGCTCACCCACACAGCCTGTTCCTGCTTGTGTGGGCACTTGAGTGGGCAGGGGAGAAAATCCGATGTCAACCTGTCAAGTAAAAAAAAAAAAAAAAAAAAACATGCAAAGAAAAGAGAAGGGCAGAGGTGAAATATATAAAGGAGATGCAAAATAAATCTCAGTCAAATGGAGTTACAAAAGCAGAATGTGATTACAGTATGTAAGGAATAAAACATGATTAACAGAACATTATAGGAAAAGAATCCACAATGTGATAAGATGTGACTTGATACTGTATAAAGCCAAAATAGTAGTAACCCTTTCAAAACATGTAAAATCTTCTTCTTTGTCTTTCGGCTGTTCCCTTTCAGGGGTCGCCACAGCGAATCATCTGCCTCCATCTAAACCTATCCTCTGCATCCTCTTCTCTCACACCAACTAACTTCATGTCCTCTCTCACTGCATCCATACACAGTAAATCCCTGAAGGTAGTAAATCCATGATGTGAGACAAAGGCAAGGTCGGTAAGACAGATTGTGGTCGAGGATTTTGGAAGGTCAAAACAGGTAAGAACGCTGGAATACTGGGCATGCATAGCACATAATAAACTGGCCGAGATTGGGACAAGAGAGGAAGTAGAGTCGCCCTTTAGGTGGAGTAGTGCCAGGGAAGAGATTGATGGCACAGCCATATGGGCAGTGAGGAGGTAAAGAGATTGTGTGTGACCTGCTAAACACCTGGCAGAGGTCATGATACTCAGCGGGAACCTTGGATAAGCTGGGGATTTCCTCCTGAGAGATGGGTTAGCTCTTACTTATGGCGAAAGAATGAAGGCATAAAAAAGGCAGGTAGAACTCCAATCCAGGATGCTCCTTTTTGTCCAGTTAATGTGGGGGTTGTTTTAGTCTTAACCATGAGAGGCCTAGAACTATTGGTGCATGAGTGCTTTTAATGATGAGGAAAGTGATGCTTTCAACATGGTTACTGGAAAACTGCATGGTTACCGGAGTGACTGAAGCAGTACAGTAAGTGAGAGCGAGCACGGTATTTGGAGTCGGTGAATCTTGCGTTAACTGAAGCAGAAGAATCAGGAAGAGTGTTTGATTCGAGGAGATTTGATGTCGGTGTGGAAAAGAAAAGGGTCAAAACCAGAGAATCAAGGAAGTGATCAAAGCTCATGATCGAAAGACAATTCCAAAGGGTGGCAACAGTAAATCCGTGAAATCAGTAAAGGCAATAAGACAAAGGCAAGGTTGGTAAACAGATCGTGGTTATGAACTGGAACTTCAAAACAGGAAAAAACCCCGGAATAAAGGGCATGCACAGCAAACAATAATTTGGCAGAGATTGATTGCACTGTAAGTTGATTGTACTTAAACCATTTTGGGGTAAGTAATTGACAGTAGAAAAAGTTTTTGTTTAAGTAGAGTCAACTTAAATGTAAAACAGTCCAAACATAACATTTAAAGTCATACACATTTAAATGCTGTAATCAAGAATTTTTTTTGTTTAAGTAGAGGCAACTTAAATGTAAAATAGTCAGAACTTAATATTTTAAGTCAAATTTACTTACTACCATATTTGTACTTAAATAATTCGAATAGGAAAATTTCAGTTTAGTTTGCACTTTCATTTGCGAATGACCACACAATGCAGTATTTTTTTTTGTATTTTATTAAAACATATTACAAAGCAATAAATATCATTGATAATGATACTCTTTATAAACTACAAAATCTAAAAACACTTTACACATGCATTACAAAAAGAAACATAAGAAACACATATTACAACATAAACAACTGCAAGAATATTTGCAATTGTGCCATGATCATAAATGTGTCTTACACTGCTTTGTGTCTTATTCATCAGCTTTTAAACCTGGTAGCTCACTTTAAGTTTAGCATTACCTGCTGAATGAGGATAAAAGTGTTTCTCATAGACTTCGGGTACTCTAACTGAAGTGTATAGGTAAAGTCAAACAAGACAAAACAATAAAGAAGAAATCCAGGTAAACTGCAATTTTTTCAGTATATTCCTATATGCTATTATGTCTTTTATTATGTTGTGTAAACAGGCCCTTTGAATTTTTACCAGAGGTGGAAAGTAACAAATTACATTTACTCGCATTACTGTAATTGAGTAGTTTTTTTGTGCACTTCTGCTTTTTAAAGTAGTTTTTAAAATCTGTAATTTTACTTTTACTTAGGTATGTACTTTTATTAAGTATTGTACTTTGCTACATTTCAAATTCTATTCATTACTGAGTAAAACATAAATGAATAAAAAAAATAATAAATAATAATGCAATGGGGAAGAAAAAAAAAATGCACCCAGGAAACCACTGCACTGATTGGCGGGGAGAGCAAATGTGCTAAACTCACAAGAACGATGGAGACGGACAAAACAGGTGCCAATGATGCAGACCCAGCTGAAAGAGAAATGCCATCAAATTCTAATGAAGCAAACCCCTGGCCATATTTAAGCAACCACTTTGATTTCAAGTGCAAGAAAGGCAACAGCTTTATTATGCAAAAATATTCCTTCAATTAAAAACAATTAGTTTGCGATTTATATCCTTCTGTCTTTTTTGAACTACACTAGAATCCTCCATGCCACCCCCGCTGTTAAAAAAGTAACTCAGTAACTTTTACCATGAGTAAATTTTTAATTAGCTACTTTTTACTTTTACTTGAGTAGATTTTTAGACTGGTTACTTTACTGTACTTCGGTAAAATTTCAGTGAAGTAACAGTACGTTTACAAAACTTTATTACTCTTTCCACCTCTGATTTTTACATAATTTATGCAATAATGTATTACCTCTTGATAACAGGGAAGGCACATTATCAGACAAATCAAGTTAAAATCAACTTAAATTCAATGAAACATCTTCATAAATGCTAATTGCCATTACCCACCTTCCCAAATAATTCAAAGCATACAGCAAAATGGCAAGCAACAATATTAGGCAACTAACAACAATAATTAAAATAAAGTTACTCACAGAACTGCTCTTGAAGATGATAGATGCATCATCCCCAAGAATGACTGGAAGTCCCCTCAGGACAAGACATCTAGTGGCTGTTGGCTCAGTGCTCTACAAGGGGGTATAGCACACACTTATATGTAGAACAAATAAACATATTTTCTCTCTTTTTTTTGCCTCTGACATTTCCACTTTCATTAGTTTGTTATGGAGAAAATGTGTTTTTGTAATATGGATAAACCAACCATCAATATTATTTCAACAAAAAACAGAAATATCAACCCACCTTTGACAGTAGTAGATCCACTAATTGCTGGCCAATCTGACCTGTCTTTTTTTTTTTTTTTTTTAAGATTTCCTTCATCCCCAACCCATCAATCACACCAAAGAATTCTTAGATTCTTCCGGACAACTCTGTTAAACTCCAAGAAAACCTTATACTTATAACACAAATGAACCTCTTTTAACTTGTTGTAAAATTATATATTGTAAGTAAAAAAAAGACATTTAAGTTTAAACTGTTTTTAATTTGGAGTATTAAGCATAGAAATAACTCACCAAGTTTACAAAGAAAATGGCCTCTTCTTTGCTGCATTCAACTGTCGTTTAAAATAGTCCAAACTTGTGAAAAACAGAAAAATGCAAATGTCATTTTTTGAACTGCATGCTACTACAAATAGGTTTCTGGCACAAAACATATATTTGTCCAAGGAGAAGGTAAATTGCATAAGAAAAAAAAATTCTCTGTGATATTAAGAAAAAGGTGCAATTTTCTCAATATCCTCCAACAAACAAGCCCAGACTAATTTTGAATCTTGAGCCAATCAGCAGCAACTGGAATGTGGCTTTAGGTAAAACTTGATAGTTTAAGTGTGTTAAACTTACTGTACAAAATTGAGGAAACCTAGTGATTTGTTGATTGTCTCATCTACTCATACGGTTTAAGTGTGTGATATTTACTCAAACTGTTTGCATAAAAACAACTTTTGGGTTAACAGTGTGTCTGAGTGCATGCTAAATAGGAGATGGTGATGATGAGCAATTGGTAACAGGTGGGTTGCAGCGAAGTGAGGCGATGGAAAGCAAGGAGAAGAATGGAATATGGAACGTGAGTGCACAGTTGATCATGGCTTTGCGACATGGGCATGACCTGGGATGCCATGACACATGTAGATAATATTACTAGGATATCCTTCCTTTAGGTCAAACATGAGAAATATATTTAGCATCAACATGATACAGAAAAATTTGTTTAGTCTGTCTCAATGAACTAGGTGCAACTGGTATCCTCACTAGAACTACAGTAGAAGATATGAACGCATCACCCCTATCTTTTCTACAGTGCATTGTCTCCCAGTGAAACCACAGTCTATTGCCACAGTACCTGTGTGAACTGCTGGTGTCTTACAATTCATCACACCTACATCAAAGGATGCAGGCTGCTCGTCAGTACCACGTATTATGAAAACTATAGCAGAGGCGAAGCTTGTCCTAGGTAAAGGTGCAGATCTGGGGGACTCATGAAAGAAGATTATTATGATGAACTGGTATATTTGTATAGTTGCTTTACTTCCCAGGGAGCCCTCATGTCTGTGTTTCCTTCTGGTTCTCCCGTTTAGTTATGCTGTCATTGTTAGTCTTGTAGGAGTCCCTGCTTACACCAAATTGAATTGAATAACATCCAAATGTATTTTAACATGCTAGCTTACTAAGGTAATGGTTTAGCAAACATTAGCTAACTCACATACTGATGGTGGTAATTAGCAACCACAAAATTAGCAATTACAAAAAATTCATCAGAAAGTCTGCAAATCAGCAGCTGAAAAAACAATGGTCAAATATCAGCTAAATACCCACCCCATGATTATGGTTATTTTTCAAATTTATACCACCTTCCAAATAAGCAAGAACCGTTTATTATTCCAAAGATCCATGTGACAAACATGTGCAACCATCTTTTGTAGGTGATGGTTCTTTGTGGAAGCATGGAGTTATTTACAGAACAAATTAAGAAAGATTGTTTATCTCTTCATAAAGATGATGACAAAGATGAGAAGGAGGAGGAGTATGCTGAGGTATCTTGAGCAGAACTAGGGAAGATCACAAGCCATTTGGCCAGATCAGAGGTCAACTTGTCAAGTCCCTACTGCCGCTCTCCCACACAGCACTACACAGGAAGTGTACACACACACACACACACACACACACACAGAGGAAATCATCATTTTAACAGAAATGTATAAACTACATGCTGCTGACCCTCTTGTTCTCTGGGCCCACAGAGCCACTGACCACCCACTGAGAAAGAGAGAGAGAGAGAGACATAGAGAGAGACAGAGAGAGAGAGAGAAAACACACTCAAAATCACCATAGTTCATAGTTCTAGTATGTCCTGTGACCTGACCTCCTGTATGTAGACACACACAGGAAACATCTATTTTGATTATTGATTATTATGTCAAGAAAACTCTTCATCTTGCTTCCTATGTCTGGTGCTCTATAGTAAAAAGAATTAACTCTCTCTATCTGATTTCAAATGGTTAACATAAAAATACTAAGAGGATGATGTGCAAATTAAATATTATATATAATAGTTTTAACCCCTGTTTGACCACTTCAACCAATTATTTCTGTTTTACTTTCAGTCTTTCTTTCTTTATGACAATAATTTCAAAAAGGTTATTAATTTAATTTCAATGACACTTTTACATTTTGCCTAAACTAGGTAAACAGGCTAAGAAAGAATCCAGTTCCAATAACTGAGACAAATATTCTGATATTGGGTAGAAATATTACAGGACAAAATTCAAGCATCTTTTGAACAGGAACTTTGCAGGGTGAAACAGACAGACAGAACTGTAGAGTTATTGACTAGATGCAGGCTAGATGGCAGGTCCAAAACAGCCAGGATCAGATATTCAGGCATAGAATTAGAATTAAAGGAAATAGAATGAAGGCTAGAGAGTGCAAACATAACATAAAGAGACAATGTGGCAGAGAGTGAACTGTTGCAGTAAAATAAGCTAATTCACTTCAACAAATGAAAGTAATAGAAATCAAATAAATGACACTTCAACAGTTGTTATCCATGCCACTTCTTTAAAACACGATTTGAATTATGGCAGCAATGTGAAGTATTATGTTTCCTATGAAGATGTCAGTAGTCGCGCCATCATTGATGCTATCATGTTATTATCAGAAGAGAGGCATATATGTTTCATGTTAAAGGGTGTATAAAATGTATACACACTTCAAGATGAATATAAGAAGGTTTGTAAAATACATGTTGGTGTTTTTATACAGCAGATTGCATGTAATTAGCGTCAACTGGGTTCCGTAGCGCCTGCCAAAAGGGAGAAAGTTTTGGAAGAAATGAAGAAAGTGAAGGAAGTGAAGGAAGAAAAGGTTTTGTCCAGGGTGTGAAGAGTTTGTATTGATTTCTTTTGCCTACTTTCTGGTTCTTGTAGAGTACAAGTTATGGAGAGTGGGCAGCAGAGCACCAATTATTATTTTCTGCTGTTGTTAACGGCTTGACGGTGATGGATGTGCACAGGATGGATTTAATGACTGCAGTATAGAACCGTATCAACAGCTCCTGTGGCAGATCATATTTTCTCAGTTGGCACAGTAAGTATATCCTCTGCTTTTTGAGGATGGAGTATATGTTGGTCTTCTATTTCTTGGGAAATGGTAGTCTCCACGGTTGACACAGAGTAGTGTTGAGGGGTGTCTCCTAAAGTCTACTGGCTTACTGGCTTTGAGCATGTTCACATCCAGACTGTTCTTATTGCACGACAACACCTATCGCTTCACCTCTTCATGCCAATATGCAGACTTATCGCCATCTTGGATGAGTCCAATGAGCATAGTGTAGTGTGCAAACAGGAGTTTAGCAGCTGGTCCTAATATACACAAATCTCTTATAATATCCAGAAGGATTTAAGCAAATACATAAAGTTTAATGATTTTCAAATTGGTATTGAAGTTTCAATAAGACTTATGTTTTATTTGTTTGTTTGTTTGTTTGTTTTATTCATTGCTTCTTTGTTTGTTTTTACACTCCAGCCAGAATCATCCATGTAACAAGAACTCCTACCAGAAGCTGTGCACCAAGTTGTGTCAGACAGGTCTGGAAGGCAGAAAGAGCTAGTCTCACTGATAACTCAGGAGTCTCATATGTAGCTCAGGAGGAGGGGGAGAGAGAGAGAGGTAGCTACAGTAGATCTACTCAAATTCACATAACTTATAAGTCTCATAAGTCAGCATATATAATGTGCAGAATGTAAGCATGGACTTTGGCAGGACTAACTATGACAGAACAACTAGAACAACTTCTGCTTTTAAGAAAGCAAGGGTTATTCCCATCCTCAAGAAACCCTGCCTGGACCCATCAGAAGTTAACAACTATCGC
>JAOVVB010000030.1:8788919-8812562 GCA_028570985.1 Heterobranchus longifilis
GTTATACCCCTATCTCACCTATACGGTTTGACTATGCGAGGACCGACCTGCGGAAAGATGGAAACCTAATCACAGTGCGAAAACTCGCGGTGAATCATGATGAACCGTACTTACGGCCACCGTGCGAAACCGCGTAGCTGAGATAGAGGTATTAGTAGTTAACAGATTATGGGCCAAACTTCAGTGAGTGATGATGGTAGAATAATTATAAAGGTCTTGACTAAAACAACATACATGAGGAATTACAAAGGAGTTTTCATTTTCTGCAATACAAAAGTACTCTAACTAGTTACTTTTATCAGAAAGTAATGCTGTAATGTAACGGATTACTTTTTAAAGACAGTAATTTTGCAATGTAATTAGTTACTTTAAAAAGTAACGTCCCCAAACACTGCTAATAATGGAGGGCGAAAGTAGTTTTACATTTTTATTGGTACTTTGTAGCCAAAAAGTAAGGAGAATAAAACATAGAGGTGGTGGACCATCCTGTAAATCTTTTAAGTTCCTCTTATATTTCCACTTTAGAATATCAGCTCTGTTAACTTCTGGGTTCCAGATTTTAATCCCAAATAGCATTAAATAGAAAGCTAATGCACTATAGTATATAATCCCTTGTCCTACACATCAAGTAGGGCCCTTGATCAAGGGTTGGAGGGCGAGGGGTTGATACATGTACTGTAGTTAAAACCTACAGTAGTGCTGTTACCGTTTATAATAACCACTCTTGGAATGCCTTTCGTCCAATCAGATTGCTCTGTTGTATAAACCATTTTATGGAATATATTTTGCCTGTACTTTACAGGATATAATAATATCTTTACCAACATGTCAGTGGGTTAGTTGGGATGTGATCTATATTCATTGGTGTTGTACATTTTAGAAAAGGTAGACTATGACATTATTATTCCAGATGTGCAAACACCCAGACCAAAAATACTAATATCAGAATTTTTTTACGAAATAATTACTTTATTAATAAAACTATTATTAATAAAATTAATAATAGTCTAATCGGAATAAAATCAGAGATAAGATATGGGTCACAATATTAATCTAAAAATCAACATGTACTGTACATGCAGACATGAATAGATATGCTCACCAGTAGAATGAAGAATAAATAGAAAAATTAATAGAAGATGATTAACTAAGCAAAATCAATTGCTTCCAATACATACGAACATATCATGTTTATAATATCCATTCTTGTGCAACAAATACATACCGAGCCTCTGAAGCCCAAACTGACCAAATCCTTTTCCTCGAACAAATCCTTGATATACAAAGGAGTTAGATGAAGGCATATATGACACCTGTGACGAGAAGAGGACAAACAATTAAAGACCTCATATTATAAAGTCAATACATTTTCAAAATGTCAAGAATGAGTTGTCGAAAGGTAAAAAGTGTCAGGCACACAGTGTACCTTTTACACTTGACATTTAGTTTTAAACCATTGCTCAATCTAGAGAAGAAAATGCTCATACTGTCAGGCGTATACACACACACACACACACACACACACACACACACACACACACACACACTTGCACGTACACACTCCTCATGACCTACGCTTTTAATTACATTTTCCCAGCTGCTTGTCTCCGGTGCATTTGTGGGGAGGAGGGTAAGGGGAGCTCAGACGTCTGGCCCTGATTACTCTGCAATGATTTAACTGACATTTTAATTAAAAGAGAAAACTTTCTCAGCTTTCTTATCCCCAGGAGTAATAGCACGTATGTGTACCACTCAGTATGGCTCCAGATATGAGCTGATGTGTGTGTTTGTGTGTAGGTAGAAACAGTGTCCGGTAGGGACAGGACTCGGGATAAAGACTTCTAAGTTTACCGGATATAAAACCTGTACTATTCTTACTCGCAACAGATGCAAGATAAAAAGGATTCCCAAATTTTAAAATCAGCGTAAAAAAAACAGTCCTGGGACAAGTAGTCTAAAAACAAGGGGGAAAAATGAACTTAATTTAAATTTCATAAAACAAACATTCATAAAATAACTTAAATGCTTACATGTAATATTATTAAGATAATTTTTCCCCCCCTGATTTTCTTCCTAATTTAGTCGTGTCCAATTCCCACCCATAATTAGGGAACTTCCCCATCAAGGCTACTACTACCATTTAGGGAGGGCCGAAGACTGAAACACGTGATGCCAGCTAACCGACAGCATCTTATTGAACTGCTTGCTCATGCACCGTTGAGGGCGGCGTAACACACTTGGAGGACAGCGCTATCTGCTTCCGATTTCCGGAGGATAGGTCGAGCACGTTACCACTGCGCCACTCATCAAATCTTCTTACGCTGTATTAATGCAAATACTATCAACTATCTTATCACATAGAGTGACATTACATTAGCTATCAGATACATTACAAAAGTTGAACTGTTGGGCAGGCAAAAACAAATCAACATCACAGCTGTTTTAAGCTCACTGATATACCAACACAGTGGAAACCCCTCCCCTTTGTCCTGTCTCATATCAATAAACTCTCATCTCAAATTGATTTTCTTGCTTGGAAGATGTGCCCTCACTTTCATCCAAGGTAAATGCAGAATATTTGATTTGATTTCATTCATGTGAAGTAAAATCTATCAACTTGAGACAAGCCTAACATTTGACACATATACAGTTGGCGTCAGTTAACTACAGTATATTTATGAAGAATGGCACCAAAGCGGTTTTTGAAAGCACTATATCAAAATATGTCGAGTTGTTATGAACATAACCCTATCTGGGACTTATCTGTATTGTTCCTCTTTAGTATAGGCAGGTGTGAAAATTATCTCCATGATCACATTTTCCTATGCTCATGTGTGTAAACATACAATATCTAATCCGTCCTGCTTTACTCCCGATTCCCTCCTCCAGACGCTTGTCTCTGGCTCCTTTCTCATAGATATCCAACTAAAGATCTATTCATAAGCTTTACACTGTCAGGAATTTTCCTGACTTTTTACAAACGCCTGACCCTGACCCAATATTACACCTGTACTGCAAAATCTTCACTGATTCACCATCAAAGAACATTTTTTCACTTTAAAATCCACCTTTCTATTTATCTTATAAAGTCTTCAGCCACCTTAAGCCCTTTTGTTTTTCTGACCTTCTCTATCCATGCCAACCTCGTTTACACCCTTAGATCTTTCTTTTATGGCCTGCTTTTTGAGTCCAAGCCTTTCTTGTCTTTTGGAAGCACAGTGACTTCAGAACTCCTTCCCTAAAATATCAGACTGTGAAATACACTCACTCACTCTCACTCATCGTCTATAGCGCTTTATTCTGTATAAGGGGCGGGGATATCCCAGGAGACTTAGGGCACGGGGCAGGTCACTAACTAACTCCCACATTCAAATCCTATAGGCAATTCAGGAACGCCAATTAGCCTAATCTGCATGTCTTGGGGCTGTGGGAGAAACCAGAGCACCCGAGCACGGGAAGAAGATGCAAACTCCATGCACACAGTGGCAGGAATTGAACCCAGATCCTGGAGGTGCAAGGCGACACAGCTAACCACTATGCCACTGTGCCGCCTACTGTGAAATACACATTAAATCTTGAACTATTCTCTGACTTACAGAACCCATAACTTAGTTCTCCTTTGCATTTCACTGACAGTTAGATTTTACTTAACCCTGATATAAGATCAGTATGCAGAATTTTTTTTTATAATTCCAACCTATGTGAAATCATATTTACATAAATCCAAAGCTCGGCTCAAAATGTTTCTTTTCTCACAATATTACTCTTCTCTTTTTATTCCTTAAAGCCTTTTTGCTCAATTACACTTATCTTGACACTCTTTAAAGACTTCTTTTACTCTATTTCTCTTCCTCTTACACTCCTTAAAGCCCCCCATTTTTTGTAATGATGTTCCTTTGTGTTACACACAGCACTTGGAAAGTGACCTTGGGTGTTTGGAAGGCGCTACATAAATCAAACATGTTCATTTATATATTGTACTTTATTTAAGGCTGTAAAATACCAAATTAAATTGCCTACTTCATTTGAGGCATTTGCTGGAGGCACTTTTGTTATTGGTTTAAAAATATGGCTGTTGTGTAACTGACAGTTTAAGGACTTTTTAACCAAACGAATATATTTCCTTTGGTGGACACAATTCTGTAGACTCCTCAAGCAGACTCCTAAAAAGTATATCTAAAAGTATAAATACTTCCTTTACTAATAAATTAATCAACCTGTAGAGATGCACATGTGGCCATTTAAAGGTTTGCAAAGTTTATTTTAATCCCCTCTGGATCCCGAGCAAAGTGGAGCAGATGCACACCAATGATGAAATGGTCATAATCATCCTTGATGTTTCAGTACAAAATCAATATTAACTGTTCACAGCCTCTCAGGAACTCTCCACAGAGTCTCTCAGTCAGAACGTCAACCTTGAGAACATAAGAGTTTCATCTGTTAAAAGCAGACAGCTGTTATGAAAATAAAAGGGTTGCTGTAAATGAGGCGTTCTTTCCCTGCACTGACTGAGCTCATCAAAGTGTGGTTAAACTCTACAGGAAACAATTAACAAACAATAGGGTTTTTTGCATAGTTGTGGGGTTTAAAACTTACTAAAAGTCATTGAATTAAAAAAAAATAATAATAATATCAAGATCACATATTTCTAAAGGGTTTTTGAATGTAAAATGGCTGTAGGTTAATTTAGATTTAACTGAATCTTAATAGAAAAGCGTAACCTTGTTTGAAATGACACGTGCACAAATTGTTGACTACTGTATTGTGCAGCAATAAAACAGCTGCATCTAGTCAGAAAGTGATGCTGATGATCTGAGGATGCCATGAGAAAATGAATGCCTTTCTGCCAAACTGAAGCACTCTATAATCCCCTGCTACACTAATGCACTCATTCCAGGGTTTACAAGTGCTTGTATTTCATCAAAGCAGAAAGTTTTCTGAGTACTCCGGAGCCATGATCAGATTGCCTTCTTTACGTCTGAAACGCTGGCCTCACAGGAAATCCTTTAATGGCCCAAACGTGGGAATGACTTGGAGCGAGGTCAGGGTTGTACGGGAGATGTGTCAGTAACTCCTAAGCTAAGATCCTGTAATGTGCAAGTGGTCTTCATGAATGATTGTGTATACAGTTCCCGCAGACATATGCATCTCTTCCTCAAGCTAGCGACAAGTTATCTGATGATTCAGATCCACTCGCCAAATGTTCATGAGAACAACTGGACTCAGTGGACTCCGATCCACCTCAGCTGGAATTGTCATTCCTCGATGTACTGGCATCTTTCAAACCTTGCACTATGCACTATTCCAATGCTTTACTGTAGCCAAGAGTCTCATAAACGTACTATGCTTAAAGACTTATGTAAACGTCAATGGGTTTTACAGTTTTCAAGGAGCAGATAGCGCTGTCCTCCAAGTGTGTTACGCCGCAGCGCTGTCCTCCAAGTGTGTTACGCCGCAGCGCTGTCCTCCAAGTGTGTTAGTCCGCCCCCAATGGTGCGTGAGCGAGCAGTTTGAAAAGATGCGGTCGGTTCGGAGGAAACACGTGATAGTCTTTGGCCCTCCTGACTGAGAAATTAGGGAGAAAATTGGGAAAAAATTCAGAAAAATTCTTTAAAAAAAATAAAAAATAAAAAAGAAGTCCCGTTTTGACTCATATAATAGAAATATACAATTTTGTATACTGGATATAAAACTAATAATAACTCCTATAAAAATAATACCTTATTATATAATTTAATAAAAATTTGTTTATCGTGGACCTTAAATGAAAGGCATTGCTTCCTGGAAATGTTTGGAGCTTGTACAAGGCTTTTGGTAGGAGTTGTTCAGCCCTACAAGTTTTTTCCAGAGGACTTTATACAGAGCATATACCAAGGGAACCAGGTGATGCACTATATAAAAAAACTAAATATTGATTGATGAATAGGCATGTAGGAATGACAGCAGTCAGGGAGAACTGTGAAAGGTCACAGGTTTGGATCTTGATATATCCTGTTACTGTTGTTCCGCCCTTCAGCAGTGATGTTTATCTACTGAATGAAGAACCTTGAACAAATATCTGAATCTCTTCCGTAAATGACGCTAATAAGCTCCCGTAACACCAGTGTGTCTGGAGAAGGACATCGATTCTGAAAATAACCTGGTAACATAATTCGACATAATTTTATAATAACTTGGCAGGGACGTTTTTTAAACTGACATTGTTTCTCAAGGACATCATCTGGGAAAAAAAATAAGCAAAGGAACATACATGTCCGTCCAGGGCCCAGTTGTCGATTTTGAACTTGTTGACAAATATCTCGACTGGCCCTCGGATTTGGTAGACCTGAAGCAACAGATGGGCCTCTTCTCTTTTATAGATTCCTGCATGGGATAAAACAGCAGTCAATTAGTGCTGCTTCAGATTTATTACTAGGAATGTTACAAGAGAAGTCGGATTATGATGAAACAAAACAACTAATTAATTTACTAATAAGATCCATGCATTTTTTTATTTATTTCTAAATAAAGTACAAAACATAAGGTGAAAGGAGACACATTTAGCATCCTTAATGTAGATTAAAAAGCTTGAAGCTTGTAATCTTTCTTTAGCATGTAGGGTAGCTATTCCTATTTGCATAAGCCTGTTTTAAACAAAGGTAAATCATTGTTAAATAGATAATAAATGCCCACATTTCTAAAAATGTACTTTTATATTAGAATTTGACAACATGTTCATTGTAATTGCCGGCATCCAAAGAGGGTCATTAAAAAGGTTTTAACTCACATCAACAGGACACGCTGACGTCTACACTTTATTATTCTGCACTCATATTTTTAGCACTCTTTCAATGCATCTCATCACTTTTAAATAGTATTATATGCTGTAGGACACGTTTCATATACTGCTTTCTGTCTTCAACTATAAGACACACTATATATCTTTATTTGCTGAAATAAAAATATAGACTTATAAAACATAAAAAAGACA
The DNA here is from genome assembly GCA_028570985.1 of Heterobranchus longifilis. Classification (NCBI taxonomy): domain Eukaryota; kingdom Metazoa; phylum Chordata; class Actinopteri; order Siluriformes; family Clariidae; genus Heterobranchus; species Heterobranchus longifilis. The sequence continues at coordinate 8,795,890 of JAOVVB010000030.1, forward strand.
TAGCTTAGTACATTATTTTGTGAATATTACCCAAACTAAATTTATTAATACATTATCTTCAGTGCTGAAACTGCATTTCCTTTTTTAAGCCTTTTTTTTTTTTTATAGCACTGTGGGTGTCCATGTCTACCAATTAACATCGGCTTTTTAAAACACCATTTGAGCTTCACACAGCATTTAGTAGGTGGGTCCAGGCTGATCTGGCATGATGAGCTACTGCATTAGTAAATTAAATGTCCGTTTCAGATGCACTGTGAGCATATTTTGTGGCTGTGTTTTGCACTGCACCTATCGACCTACCTACACTAAGCCCTCTGAGTGTGAAGCTTCCAGGATAAGTGACCCATCACTTCAAATTAGGTATTAAGTTGTATTGTGGGTGATTTCAGTTATGCATGTTTTAAGATTCCTGGTTCAGTAAGGTCTATTTCGGTATTACTGTATCATGTCCGATTTTTTTTATTTTAAATTAATTCAAATGAGGATTATGTGATGTAGTAAGAAAGTGGAAACCCTTAGCCTCATGCTGGCACCAGGATTTACCTGCTACATTTAAAAATGACTTGCATCGTGGGTTTATACAGTAGTGAAAAAAAAAAGCATATTATTCTATGAGGACATATTATTCTAAGTATCCAGCTTGGGCAGTGTTTATTAAAGTGCTTTAAAACAATGTTTATCATTAAAACCTTTAAAATTCTGTTGAATGACCAGGAACATTTTTTTTTCTGAAATAAATTTTTTTTACACACTTTAACTGGCCAAAACTAATTCTGTATAAACCTCCATATTCAAGCAACTATGGGAGGGTGAGGTTTAAAAGGAGGAGGAAGTGGCCAGATCCATACCAGCCAGATTGAGCTGCACTCCACTGTGGTCCATGAGAGTACCATTGACGCGGTTACTGAATGGCTCAAAAGCGGTTATGCTCAGCATGGCTGGCTGCTTCTTCCCAAGGTATTCATACGAGCCCCTCCACAGTGAGTTCCGAGCAAACACTCCACTAGGCACTAAAGGAAGGACGGAAAAAAGATTAATGTGTCTCTTTAATGATTTACAGCTGTGTTTATTGTTAAATCAACACCTACCCTGAAGTTTCGTGTTGGGCGGTTCTTGCACGGTTCCAACTGTTTTCCCACTTGGTCTATTATCAGCTACGAGAGAGAGAGAGAGAGAAAGAGAGAGAGAGAGATACAGTATGTAATGCTATCTATGTATTTAATGATGAGACTGTTCATCACTTCAAAGAACACAATATATTAGTCATTTTATGCAGAAACAGTTATTAGGCACTAGTGCTTTTTATAAGTGCACAAAAAGGAATGTGACATAGTGCCTACATACTCCAGTAACCATTTTATCTTTGTCGGGGTCATGAGCAACAGTGCATCCTGGAACACTAGGCACTAAGTGGGAATATACCCGAGCAAATGGATCACCGTTCATTTATACATGTCACCACCCAACCCAAACACTAATTTACATCCAAGAGCACTTAAACATACCCAGTCCACTAACCAGTATGTTGTTTTGGGACTTATATCAAGATGAATGATTGAATGGTCATTGGAGAACGAATACATTGCAATCCATTTTATAATCTCATATACAGTAGGTGCAAGTGGTCATAAGATTGTTTTGTTAAATGACAAATACCACTTCAATTTCCTATGCGTTACAAATCCTAACATTAAGATTTTATATCCTGCGACTATGTTTCAAAATCATAATTTTTTCCCATCTTCATGTAATATCGCAGCAGTATAGCTTGTAGAACTGTTCGAACTGATTGTTGGCTTTACTAATACAAAATCCTTTTCTGAAAGCAGTGTTAAAACTAACAGCAAGTAATAAAACCCCTACACACATTTGGTGAAGACAGAGCGTTATTAGCTGTCAGAAGCCTGAACACACTCTCTGTCAGCTTCCCCGCAGGTACTGTTAATATTCCTCCACTGTGAAAAGCCAGCAGCACAGTTCTCTACTCCATCTTTATAGCTTGGCTTTAAAACCTATCAGTACCATATTTCAACCACTTACGGCTCAAGATCCATCAAAGCCATTATTTGCAAGAACTACTCCCACTTCTAGGCACGCTGAAAAAGATATCTGTCTAAAAGTTTGTTCTAATCATTCACCTTGCAGGCTGAACGGGATCCAATAGTGTGTCGAAGGAGACGTAGCGCAATCTGCGTGTCCCAAAACCACATTTGCTCTTAACCAAATCATCGTCTCACACTGGGCTAATCTGAACTCCTAAAGTATGAAATTCCAATGATAGTATGATGGATTAAGCTCCCTGATAGTGCCAGCTTTTGAAGATAAAACAGGTGCAGGCGGCAATGCATCAACATTAGCAAAAATGAGAGAAAGTACAAAGTGCACCAAATCTCAGCAATTATCCTTTTAATAGTAAGGCAGATGTATATGTGACGTGCACCAAAACATGGTTTATTATTATTATTTTTTACTTTTTGCATGGTACCTGCACATAATGGAGGCTTGCCAGTCCAGCTGCCATCCGGTCTGCAAGTGCGGTGTTCAGAGCCTCCAGCTAAATAAAAGCCAGGCTGACAGGTGTAGATGAGAGTGTAACCCAGAGATGGCAGCTCTATAGCTCTAGCATCTGCCTGTGCTGGAAGTTCAGGCTGATTACAGTGATGAGCTGAGGAAAAGAATATAACGTTTCAGACAAATTTGAATCCCTGAGTACAAACAAAATGATAAAATCTTAAATGCAAAGTTATAGCTCCTTTTCTAAAGTAATATCCATTAAGCATGTTTATACTACGTACATACTGTAAGATGTTGATTTATTTTCTGTAACAGCACGGCTCTGACATTAGTGTCTGCTAAAATTCAAATCACAGGTTTACTGTACATTAATGTGCCCCTTCTAATATACTGAGCCCACCCAAAAATAAATAAATAATATAAAATAAAATTCGCCCTTTAAAATTTCGTTGGCTCTCCTTTACCTTCATGGCACGCATTTGCCAAGGCACCGTTTCAACAACCTTATGCAATGTCATTCCTTTTATTTCTATCCACAGTTGTGTTCATTTTTGGCTGAGATTTTGCATGAATGATGGGAGAGTCAAAGTATCCTACAACACATCCTAAAGATTTTTAATGGGGGTCAGGTCAGGACACTGTGCTGGATAATTCATGCATGACTAAGATTCCTCTGCTCACAGCGCCTCTTCTTTACAATTAGGGTCCAATGAATCTTGCCATTGTTTTCACTGAATATGCCCATTCCATCAGGAAAAATCTTCATTGATGTGATACCTTGATCATTCAGTACATCCTGGTCTTCAACTGACTTAATTTCATTGTCTCATAACATTGCTGAGCCAAGACCTGACCACCTGAAGGAACCCCAATCATAACACTGCTTGCAGAGGCTTGTACAGTGGGCACTATATGCATGATGGGTGCATAGTGCCTACGTATAATGCACTTCCTGTTTTACCCTGACACGCCCATCACTGGGAAATGGGGTCAATCTGGACTTATGAGACCATTGACTTTTTCCAGTGCTTCAAAATACAATCTTACTAATAATGCTTTTAGCCTAGTTGCTCTGTGAGTGTGAATATGCTCTTACTTTCACTAATAAACATAGTTATGATTTTGTGCTGTAAATTTTATATGATGTTTTAGTGATCTCTCATCACTGTCAGTCAGGGTTTTTTCTGACTACATTTCTTCCAGTGTTAATGGTTCAGCACTATCCTTCCAGGTTTTAATAATGAGTTGGACAGCTCTCAACCCAATTCCAGTCATTTCAGCAATTTCCTTACTTGTTTTTTTTTTTGGACTGATGCAGGCCAATAATTTGACCCTTCTGAAACACAGTAATCTTTTCAACCACATGGTATGTCTTCCGACACGACTATTTAAGTAATGAGAAGCTATTTGCTACATCAGTTAACCATTTGCACAGATGTAGGTTTAAAAAAATCTTAAAAAGAAAGTTTGGCTGTTCGAAAACCCCAGTAATTTCATGGTTGCTCAGATCTCCCTAATAAATAAATGCACACCTGAATGTTGATAATGATTGATAACATCAAGGGGAAACTAATTTAATGACTTTATATTAATAGAACCATGTGCCCAGAGTGACATTAGAACCTTTTCACTGAGTTGATTAAGCAAGAGCCTTATAATAATACAGTAGATCAAAATAATAATAGAACATTGGACTCATAAAAAAAACATAGTACATTTACTTTTGATTATCGAGTACATTGGAAGTCAATTTATTTATTTTTTTTAACTTATTTTCTACTGTAATGTAAATGTAATGGAGTACCTCTACTTTCACCTAGGGTATCTCTATTTTTACTTAAGTACAGAAATTATGTACTTTGTCCAACACTGTACAGCAATAATTTTTATTCTTTTTTCTTTAAATCCAAACTGCAACCTTTTTTGGCTGGGCAATGTTCATGATAATTTTTCATAGTAACATTGCACATAATCTAGTCTCTGGTAACAGAGAAAAGCTATTCCATTAGGTTTCCTAACAAGACAAAGTCTTGCAGTTTTACAGTTTCTTAATAACAGGACAAACTGTACATTTCCAAAAAAGGCAAAAAATGTGAGCATGCTGAGGGAACAACCATTTATAACTCATATTCTGTACGATATAATAATAACTACCTGAACTAAATTACATTATTAGGAGAAAATTGTACGGGGTGTAATTAACTTTGGTTTGGTAACAGTAACTCCACTTTACATCGCGCCTCCTCACATTACCCTATTAATTAGTTTCTCAGAACAGCACACCTTATTATTTTTAATTTCTTACTTAATGCATTAAATACTTAATAGTGAAGAGATATGTAATATCATTAAAGGAAATTTTATACTGTAGCTGAGAAACTGTTATTTACCAATACACTCTGGCGGCATGCCACTCCAAGTGAGGTTGGGCAGGCAGGTACGTGAGATCGAGCCAAGGAGCAAGTAGCCCTTTCTGCAGTTATAGAACACTGTGCTGCCAATCTGTTTTGAAGCAAAAACAACATTTTAATCATTGGACGATGCATTACAAAGTGCAGCCATACTAGAAAAAGAGAAATGTATAGAATATTTATTTGTCTGTGTTATAGTACCTGGTAGCCTTGAGTGTTGTTCTGTGATCCAAACAGGGGCACACCAGGATCCACGCAGTTGGTATGACTCGGATCTAGAAACAAACCAATAACCAACTTACTCATACCGTCTTAATTAAAAACACTCACCAAACCAAAATGTATCTGTTGTATTGTGTCCAATATTAAGGCACTTGTTGACTAATATATTGTTATTTAAGAAATTAAGTATAAAATGACCAGAATTTGCATCCACTCAGTTTTGAAGGTTGTTTCCGATGTAGCATTGTGTATGCTTGAACCTTGCCTTGTGTACGCCTTGAACCTTGCCTAACCTCGTACCTATACAAGATGGCTGGGTCCCACTCCAGGTTCCATCATACTGGCAGTATCTCCTTGTGGAGCCAACCAGTACCAGAGGTGGAAAGCAGGAGAAGGACACAGAGGAAAGGTAAGTGAATCCTCGATCCTCACGCCGACCCTGAGCAGGGATCCCTGGATCCCCACAAAACACAGCTGTGAAGAACATAAAGCAGTGTTACATTGTATTATAAAAATACAACCTCATAGTATGGTCTTTCATTTGTTAATACTGCAATTATATCCTTTGTTCCATTTGCACATGTACTCTTGCTATCTCAGTCATGTTGTGAATGTCCTGGCTCTTTTGTCTTTTTTAACTCTTCCCATGAAAAGCATGGTCTTCTTTACTCTGACCGCTTCTAACAATTTTAGATAAAATAATCAGTTAATTATCACCTATGGTTTCTGTTTCCCATGTGATACAGGAAGCAAAAGTGAGACTTACGGAAACATTGTGGCCTTTCACCGCTCCAGTTGCCAGAGCCCTGGCAAGTGAGGACAGTGGGCAGAGAGAGTTGATAGCCCTGGTTACAGGTGTAGCTGATGCTGGAGCCCCACTGAAAGTCTGTTCCTACCACCTGGCCATTAGGAATATTGGGTGGAGCTCCACACACAATTGCTGCAAATGAACACAGCCGATGTTTGCAAATATCATCACGCAGTGAGTTCATATTTTACATAAAGTTGATTAGAAGTAACTAAATAAATAGATTTATTTAGTTACTCCTAATCATAATGACACTTTTATAAGAGACTGATTAACCTAGTTCACTCTTTTCTGTTGTTTTTTCCCTCCGTTACTTAGCAGCGCCTAGCTATCGTCAACCATGTAAATAAAAGAAATGTTTTGTCTGCTTTGTTCGTCTGTGTAAACATAAACTTTCCCACATCCTCTCTTTCCCATTAATTGGAATGAGGAAATGACAGGAGATTCAAAATCTTGCCAGATTCTAGATACATTTCATACAATTTTCTAATATTTATAACAAATACCATAACAAAAATACAACAAAATTTTGTTAAATTACATTTTTTTAAAATGGTATTCATCTTTGTTGACAATATATGACATATATGTGGATTTCAACCTGAAATAATATCACTGATTACATTAAATCTGATCAGATTATTTTTAGCTTTAACCTTTTAACTATTTCTAGAAACTCTTTTCCCATCAACAACGAGTACTACGGCTAGTAGTTTATATAAAGAAAATAACTTTTCACAATACAAAAAAAAAATCAGAATATCAGCACTTAACATTTTCTTTCAAGGTTGACTATATCTTTAATTGATGCACTCAATGTTATTAATCATGATGACCACTTTTTAAACAAATTTTTTGACCGATGAAATAATAATAGCTCTGGGTCGTGAACCGAGACTTTAAATCTTGCACATTTTTCCACCCATAAGACGAAAGCGGTTGTTGTAGGGGTTCAGTACAGTCATCTAAGTGAAACCGTACCTCTACACACAGGCTTGGTGCCATTCCAAGTGCGATCCTTTGTGCAGATGAGAGTGGAGGCACGGTCAGCATCCATGGTGAAGCCTGGGGAACACTGGAAGCTAACAGTGTTACCGTATGTGAATTCGTTGCCCAGTCGCAGACCGTTGGCAGACACTCCTGGGTCTCCACAGTTAATAACTGAAATAAAGCAGCATAGAATGAAGAACATTTTGTGTTTAGGATTTAAATGAAATGTTTTCAACCCAAAGATTTCTACCTATTGTTTGAGCCAGCAGTCTTTTAATGAGATAAACCTGAATTTATTTTAATGAATTGTATTAATATAAACCATACATATACCTTTACATTATTGATTTAATTCAATTGATGAAATTCTTCAGAAATACTTCCATTTTATATTATCTCTGTAAGCAAAGGCTTCATGGTTTGTGAAGTGTCAGCGATTTAAACAGTATTTGGTATCTTTACTCAGCAGCCACCCAGAAAAAGTGAAAGCACAGTGTCAGGATACATAATGGCTGCCTGTGACCTCCATTAACTCAGAGCCTAAGTTGTTTCTATTGTCTTTTAGAAGCAAGCCTATGCATTTTACATTTACATTTATGTCATTTGGCAGACACCCTTATCCAAAGCCACTTTCATTAATCTCATTTATACAACCAAGCAGTTGAGTAATAAAAAAACAAGACCTTAGAATGATACGGTTCTACCTACCAAATATTCAGATTTAGTCATCAATAGAGTAAAATGAGATATCCATCCATCCATCCATCCATCCAGGAACCTCTTTAGGCCATCTAGGGACCGTGTAGGCCAATGGTGACCATTGTATTTATTCCCATTTTGAACGACTGTGGTAAGACCTCCAGTCAACATTCACACACTATTGGCAATTTGGAAACACCAATTAGCCTAATCTGCATTTCTTTGGACTGTGGGAGGAAACCAGAGAACCTTAAAGAAACCCACTAAGCACAGGGAGAACATGCAAGCTCCATGCACACAGACCCGATGCGAGAATCGAACCCAGGACCTGGAGGTTCAGGGCAACAAGGCTAAATACGAAGCCACTGTGCCGCCAAAATTTTTTACTTAGTAAAAATAAACATTAACTAATTCATCAATTATTCATCTTTAGTACCCAATTTATCCTGGTTAGGGTTGCAGGAATTTGAGAACACCGATGAACCTCACCTAGGTCATATCATGCACAGAAAGTCTGCATTGGAAACTTTCATGAGACCCTGGAGCTGTGGAACCATGACCCTAACCACAGCTTCACTTTTTTTTAGGATCCTGAAATTTCCATCTTTCACATTTGTTAATCAAACCAAGCCAAGCACACATGCTGACCAATAAATAAATAAATAAAATAAAGAATTGTCCTAGTTTTAATATAAAATGAAAATGGACTATTCAGACTCCAGGGAGAACAAAAGCTTTATGGATGGCTGTGATGGTGATAGAGAGGTTGTTAGTGCGGTGGGTGTGTGTGTGTGTGTGTGTGTGTGTGTTACGAAGATGGTACCTGTGCACTCAGGCATGTCTCCAGTCCATGTTCCGTTGACGGTGCAGTGGCGTGTGAGCAGGCCAGTGGAATAGTAACCCTCTCTGCATGCATATGTAACGGAGCGGGAGAAGACCAGCCCATCATGGAACTGGATCAAAGCATTCCGAGGGGTGCCGGGATTGCCACAAGACACAACTGAGATAGAGAAAAACGGAGAGAGAGAGAGAGAGAGGAAGAGAAAGAGAGATCTTTTCTAGGCCGTTGCACTTGAAGTATAACAAGGGCAAATAAGGTAGCCATACTGGATTTAAAAGCCTTGCTCAAGGGCACAGTGACATGGGTGAAAAAAAGGGCACAGACTCCGGTAATAAGTCAACACCACTGGTGCCCTGACTGTGATTAAACCTGGCAGGACTGCTGTAGGGTCCTAACCTGCTAAACATGGACTGCAACATCTGCCCTGCTTTAATAACACTTCATTCATTTGGATTTAAAAACACACTAAGTTTACAAAAAAAAAACCCTGAACAATCAGGACCCCCTGTAAAGCTTAAATAAGTGAAATGATGGAGCTGAAGTCATTCGACAAGGAACAACTGTGAAACGATCAGAGTATGACATCACAGTATGCATCACCTCACATCACTAATGGAGCAAAGATACTGACTCAACATTCAAGCACCACATGTGACAGATAATCGCCACCTCACAGTCTCTATTATGATGTAACTATGATGTAACAGTATAGGGTCTGTGTATAAAAACCTGTGTGTAAAAGACTGCAGTCAGTAATGTGAGACAGGGAAGCACATCGGCTGCTGGTCATCCCGGGGACACTGATGGTATGATAATACCGCTCTTTACTCATACCAAGGACTGATCACTTGAATCTGAGTTACTTGATATTTGATTTGGATAATGGAAAATTACTAAGCAGATAACATGGGCATAATGAAAGAGAGCTTTCTATTACAATTATACAGCCCATCCCAAAATTATTGGCACCCCTTATAAAAGAAGCACAGATGAATTGCTTTAATTAAAATGAATATCAATCTATTAGTGATTTGTGACACGGGGACCATTTAACTTTATACACTGACCAGCCACAACATTAACACCACCGCCAGGTGAATTGAGTAACATTGATTATCAGTTATATATTGTACCATTAAACTGGTGACAGGATTATGGGCTCCCAAGGCACATCTACCTAGCCCTATCACCAAAAAAACAAAAAACAAAGCAGCACAAGCTGCTGAAAATAGTTCATGCTGGCCACTGCAGAAAGGTATCAGTCTCGTATCACCCAGTGCACCATAACCCGCCGTGCACAGGCTTAGTAGGCAAAGAGTTTAAGGTTGTTTACACGGCTTCCAAATTCCCCAGATCTAAATCTGATCAAGCACCCATGGGATGCGCCGGACAAACAACCTCCATCCATAAAGGCTCCACTCTGCAACCCACACAAGGGATCCGCTGCAAATGTCCTGGTGCGAGACACTACAGAACACCGGCCCCATGGAGCCACGTGCTGAGGGGCCCGAGCTGCCCAGGTGGCACAAGAGGAACCCAAAACCAAAGTGATTTTAATGCTATGGCTGATCAGTGCATAAGCACAATATTATACTGAATAGCACATTCAAAAAGAACACCTGTTTCTAAAAAATTAAAACAATCCTGATTTCAAAATTGTTGGCACCTAAATGTAGAAATGCATGTTATGGCTACTTAAAGCTTTAATGGTTTTCTTACAAAAACACAAGCAGATCATTCCATCATTTGAGTGGGGCACTTAAATAAGTGTGTGTGCTGTATTTATTTTATACATGCTTTATGTTTCATACCGATTTCCCAAATTTTCTTTTGATTCTGTGGACAATGACCGAATACAAATAAAAATTAAATTGAATATTTAGTTTGATCTTTATCGAATAGGTGTGCCAATAATTTTGAAGTTTGAAGTCTCTATATCAAATAGACTTTTAATATCAAACCATGGTTTTCACACCTGCAAACTACAGCAGTTCCATAATAATTATTCATCTTTCACATGTGCGCAATGTGACATCTCATAATATGACTGCATCTCTTTTAACTCAGTGTGGTCTTTAGAGGGCAATGTTAAATTTACTATATAAATGAAAGTCCAGGCTGTTAGAAACTGGTCCTTTTTAAACATGACAGATGCAAATCCATTACTGAACGGCCATTATTATAAGACATTCACACATTGCTGGGAACTAAATCGCCCGAGAGTCAAATCAATAGAAAGGGGCATACATGTATCTCAGTCTTTATGCTTGAGCACATTTGTTTGTACACATAGTTCTATAAAAATACCTAAAAGCAAGGAAGCAGTGGCTGAATGAATAATGAATTTTCAAGAGATGCTCTTTGCCACTCTTTTAAATAAAGGACACAGTTAAAGCAGACAGAGGTGAGAGAAATGGAAGGTGTGTCCCCACGGGTAATTAACTTGGATATTTCTACACTTCTAACACCCCTTTCTGTGCAATAACTTTACCCAGAGGAACATGAGCAGAATGGCAATGCAGCAAGAGAATGAACTGGTGAGGGAGTGAGAAATAATCACCAATGGAAGAGAGAGAGAGAGAGAAAGAGAGAGAAAGAAAGAAACGGGATGTACAGGGAACAAGGGCTTCTACAGTATGACACACACTGGGATTCACACTGCAGCATGCACAGTTTGCTAAGAAGAAAAGGGCATAAAAAGGAAAAGCAAACAGCATAAGTGTAAAACGTGTACACCCCGAGTGGTGCTTCACAAGTATAAGACTAGAGGTTTAGTGAATAACATGGGGGGAGAAACAATTCTCTCTTTTCCATCTCCCCTTCCTTTTTTCGGGTGAGGTCAAATCCATTCCTGTAACCTCATAGCATGTTTAATGTCCAGCATTCAGCACACTTACCTTGGCACTCAGGCTGCATGCCCAGCCAGGTGCCATTGGCCAGGCAGGTACGCTCTAAGGAACCGCGAAGCACATAACCAGGCTCACAGCTGAAGCGCACCACACTGCCCACAGAGAACTGTTCTCCCAGACGGATCCCATGCACTGGCACGCCAGGGTCACCACATCTACCCCCTGAATCACCTGCAGCAAGACACAAAATTTAACAGGAATGTGGTTTTTAAAAATATAAGCATGTGATAGCATTCGAGATGGCCCTCCGTAAAACACAGTTATTGAGCTCAAAACACTCTGCATTGTCTCCACCCCATGGTTACATTTAGGCATTTGGGAGACGCTCTTATCCAAAGCGAGTTACAAAAAGTCGTGTGGGAGACTTGGGAAGGTTGAAAACAAGACGTGCAGTTGCATTCTGGATCAACTGCAGAGGATGAATGGTGGACAGAGGCCTGGTTAAGTGTTTAGACTCAACCTGGGTAAGAGAAACTGGATCAGGACTGACATCACGGAACCTTCAGTTCTACAGGCAGGGGTTCATTTTTCTGAGGCATGATATGAAAAGAATTAGATGCAATCCAGGATTCATGTGACGTGATAACAGACTTTAGATATGAACCTGCTGGGAAAAGGAATTTTTCTTCCATTCATCTGTTGATCACATAAACTGCTCTCTGCTGAGGCATTTAAAAATGATCATGAGTACCTCAATGGCTTCACAAACAGCCACAAATGATGCTGAGAAAATGAAGTAAATATTTTATGGACATCTGTATTTTCCATTTCCTTATTGCCAAACTCACTCTTTATATTCGATATTTATCCCAGTGCAATTTAAAATTCTGCAGTAAAACATCCGATGTGATCCCTGGGAGCCAAAAAGTGGCAAAGCCGCAATTTTTGAGAAATATGAATGTCATGAATTGTGACATCAACCTGTCAGGCTGGGTTTTACTGCACAGGATGAAACTATGTGGTGGCATATCTGAGAGCTGTGTGGGGGCCATGGCTTTATAGTGAAGAAGGACAGCTCATAAGCTGACAGGAGCGTGGGGGTTCATGTAGCAGAGGCTGATAGAAGGAGATTAAAATAGGTTATAGAGGAGTGGTGTGCTTGGCCACTGGAGCACCATGGCCACTGATTCATGCTCGTGCTCTCACAGACAATTTTCTGGACTTAATAATACTCCTGAAGTTTAAATCACCGTAGGTAATAATAGCAGTTGAAAATGCTAGGAGAAAGGTCTCGTACACTAGTATTGCTTAAAAGGCTTAAGGAGTTACCAGTACAATGCGGCGGTGAGCCACTCCACTGGCCATTCAGCTGGCATACGCGGGTGGTGTTGCCTACAATGGCGCGCTGGCCCATGCAGCTGTAGCGAATCACTGATCCCACCGTTCTCCTCTCCCCTGAGATCTGTGCGTAAGGAGGCATGCTGGGATGATCACAGAGGACCACTGCAGCCGAGGCATGAGGGAGAGGAACACAGAGAGGCACAAGGGTAAAATTGCTTTTTAGATGATTGTCTGAACTGGTACATACTGCTATCCATCAAAGCATTTAAATATGTGGTATAATTTAAGATATTTACCTGATATCATGAAAAAGTATGCGAGGAAAAACAATATGGTACAATCCCTGTCCCTAACCTTTATATCTGTTTTAGTCATGCAAATGTTATAAAAAATATAGTTGTACCTTGACATACTGTACAAAAGCCCTGACTTGAGAATTTTCGCCTTAAGAATTAAAATCTTGCTAGAAATTTGCCTCGCCCTACAAGGCATTTCAACGTACGAGCAATATGTCGATACTTCCGGTTGCGTGTACTTTCGGTAGCCGATAAAAACTTGTTTGTGTCAATGGAAAGCCAATCAAAGCACAGAGGTTACGTTTTTTTTTTTCTTGATTTTTTTGCATTTTGTGCAAGATTTAGTAAAGACAAAGCACCATGGATCCCAAAAATGTTAGCAAGGACGGTAGCGAGATGAAAAAGAGCCACTTTCATTTTAGTTTTTAAAGCATCCGGTTCCAAGAGGAATCATAAATTAAGGTAAAGTGATTGTTAATATCTGTTTATTTCATATTTTACTTTATTTACATGTCTTTTCTAAAAATTTTTTTTTTTTTTGAAATTGGTAATATTCTTAATATTTTTGGGTGGCTGGAACGGATTATCTGCATTTACATTAATTCCTATGTGAAAGTGTGTTTAGCAGTACGAAATTTCGACTTAGGAACTTGCCTCCAGAACGGATTAAATTTGTATGCCAAGATTCGTATGAGATCTTAAAATAAGATAAATGTAATGCAAGGTTACCATATCAGAACTGTACAGACCTTACAGACCTACAGTATAGTTACAAAACAGGATAATAACATGTTGCCATATATCACGCTGCCTCTAAGAATGTTACAGCTTGCTCAGAATGCATCATACGTGATAAACAAGAAAAAAAAAAAAAACAAGTAAGCTGTGAATGTATAAGCACTACATTCTTACATTTTACTGCCTTTTTGTACATTGACAAAGTCCATCTTATAGCATTTGCTGGGGCATACAGTAGCTACTGTCATTTTAAGGGATCAGACAGTGTAAGGTTCTCTTATGTGTCCACCATACTGTATATACAGTATATCTTTAATTTCTGCTCTATGGGTCACTTAAAAACATATGTTTAACCCTGATCTTCTATGTTCTTGAGCTTACACTCACGTCAGTTGTGTTCATCACATATGACAGGAGAGAACTCGCTATTGTTGGTGAAACTGGCAACATGGTCAAAGTGAAATAAAATTGTGGTAAATGAAAGATCGCTTGTTTATTTAATGCATTTTAATGTGCAAAAATATTCGGTTTTAAGATTTAAAGATAAGTAATACATTTGCATGCATAAAGACTATTATTTAATTATTTCCTGATGATCTTATAGTGCTAATGTTATTATGCTTTCATAGGTTAATACACTTAATAGTCAAATGTTTCAAAAGACAAGCCAAATGCTCACAGAGACACTTGGGTAGTGATCGATCCCAGGTGCCATCGCCCTGGCATGTCAGAGTGCTGGTGCCAAGCAGGTAGTATCCTGGATTGCATGTGTAAGAGACTGTGGTCTGGAAGCTGTAGCGATGAGGCCCACTGGGCAGGACCTGTCTCACACTGTTTTCCACATGCCCAGGCTCTGTGCAGTTCACAACTAAGGAGAAAAAAACAAGAATATGAGAAATTTTTTTTTTTGAATAACAGCACATGCTCAGAGGAAATAGATATGCAAGATTATACTGTACATGAAAAAACGAAACCGTAAGGAATATGTGCATATACAGGTATGCCAGCCCAAAATTGCACAAATTATAGATTCAACGAGTGGCACACGAAAAGAAAAAAAAGAAAGAAAGAAACAAGAAAAAAAGAGAGATTGCAAATCCTGATGATGTGACAGACAGCTGTGTCCAGGAGTTGAAGAGAGAAAATTGGCAGTGTTCTCTAGGTGTGAGGGATGGCATCACACTCTTTTCTGTCAATCAGAGTCACACTAACCAATTGCATGAGCTCATGTATGTGGAAGTGAGCAGTTATTGCTTTTCTAAAACATGCTCAGCTGAAGCTGTGACACAGCATGAGAAAAAGATGCAATGGTTGGCTTTACCTGCCTATGAATAAGCACACACTAGCTTTCACTCACACCAGTTGGTACCTGTTATATGATAGAGGAGAGCTGGGTATAGGGTGAAATTGGCAACAGGCTCGAGGTGGGAGAAAATTGGGTAAAGAAAAGACAAGGGAATTGACTTTAACTGCAATTTTTTTTGACTATGTACAGTATAAGCATACATGCAAATACAGCTACTGTTTGCTATAGCTCTAATATGTTTTGTTTATCGAATTCAAGGACAACAGCAAAGACAAAGCAGCAGAAAGAAATGCACACATACACCCACATTTGCACGCACAACTCTTTCAACAAAAGTTTCCTAAAGATTTGTCACAACTTTTTCCAAAAGTTCAAATTTACAGTCTATATGCAGGATGGCGAGAGTGATAGACAGGAACCCGGTGAAATGAAGAGAAGCCAATCGTTGAAAGATAAGCATTTGTCAGCTCTGAACCAGACGGGGAGAGGTACTGCGAGAGAGAGGGGGTGCATTTGAGTGAAATCGAGAACTAGAGGCAGGAATTAGCTGTGTGTCTCTCCTTAATCAGTCCATGCCCTGTGCATCCACCCATCGCAAAAGCCTCACTTTCCGATACCAACTGTGCCACATCAGATGGCGTTGGATCCCATGTCATAATCAATCTGGCATAAGAGGCTGACACAGCGGAGGATAAGGACGAGCTGGGAGAAAAACAAGCCCCGGCAGTGCAGCTGCCATTAAAATGCATGACAGGTATCGTCAACAAGCCATTCGTCCTGCGCTCGCACGCGGGCGAGGGGGGCAACTCGCGTCATTTCAGCTGCATTGACATGATGATGGGGGTGTAAGGGAGTAGAAACAGATGGGACACTTTTAGAGAGAATATGCTCTTCTGCTGAGCAGGTAACCAACTCAACGGTGCGGTTTGTCAGGGCAGCACCTGCGCCACTTTACCTCCTCCTAGAGCCCGGTGATTTGTTCACTACTTTCAGGTACTTTTCACAAGTTCGGGTAATGCGGCCACCCACAAATCATGAGATGCAGATGCATAGCAGGGGAAGGGATATTTATTTCTATTAAATCACTCGGTATGTAATTCACAAGGGAAATGACAGGTTGTTCCATGAACATATGCAATGAAATAAATGTAGGATGTCGAAGCAAATTTGCACTTACTGTACTTAAATAAACCTGACTCATATATTTGTAGGCTCGTTCAGCTGACTGGAAGATTTCTGGCTACAGGATTACACATCACACTATGACACAAACGTTTCCACTGCATGCATCAGCTTGTTCTCTACTTAAACACATACTCCATTAGTTTGGCTTTAGACCTTGAACCTATATGATGTGATGGCTAAAACCAAGGCGGGACGGTGGTGTAGTGGTTAGCACTGTCCGGGTTCGATTCCCGGCCAGGCTTGATTCCCATCTATGTGTGCATGGAGTTTGCATGTTCTTTCCGTGCTTGGTGTGTACCCTGCCTTACACATACACTCACTCACACACACTATGGGCAATTTGGGAACGCCAATTATCCTAATCTGTAGGTCTTTGGACTATCGGAGGAAACCGGAGTACCTGGATGAAACCCACCAAGCACGGGGAGAACATGCAAACTCCAAAACATGCAAACGGGAATCAAGTCTGGCCG